>JAOBRC010217689.1:0-14901 GCA_027575255.1 Scolionema suvaense | reverse complement strand
GAAGACCGAAAGTTTTGGTACTCAATACAATTTCGAACGCTCAGTGTCCATGCAAGACTTGATCGTGAGGAAAAAACGTGACGAAACAACCTTATCTGTGAACAAACTGTTATAGAAAGGACGACTCGAGTACTGTCACAAATCGTTGGAAGGGTTATTATTGGGTAAAAAGGAAGTCATTGAAGAAACCAAAGCTGCTAACGATTTATTAACATCTTTCGGTTCGGCGGATCTGCCATTCGC
This sequence comes from Scolionema suvaense, assembly GCA_027575255.1. Taxonomy (NCBI): domain Eukaryota; kingdom Metazoa; phylum Cnidaria; class Hydrozoa; order Limnomedusae; family Olindiidae; genus Scolionema; species Scolionema suvaense. The sequence goes on along the minus strand of JAOBRC010217689.1, from coordinate 14,658 downwards.
AAGTTGCTAGCAAGGTTAATTTCAATTTCAGTCGATCCAATAACGATACTGTGAAAAGGTGTATTGCAGCAAGAAGAATCGCGATGTTTTTCTCTGCATTTGCATTTGAATGATCACACACTAAGGTGTGATCGAACATTTTGGAATCTATGCAAAATACACTATCCCGAAAATTTGGTGTAGTTAAGAATGCACAAAATGCCCATTTCGTCTGATTCTATTTGCAATCGAGCCAAGCCAAGCCAAGGTGAAGGTTTTCAACCGTACCTTGCTAGACAACTATAATCAAGAGTTGTGCAATGATCATTTCTTACGGGGAAGGTAAAGACCTCTTCGATGACACAATTTGTGGTATGCAATACAAAAAAAGTGTTTTCCAGCAAAAATCAAAAACAGGCGCTTTCCACGTTTTTCACGGAGGAATTTGCTGTTACAACGGTAAAGTGCATTTATTGCAGTAAGTAGACATGTATCAAACACAGACACAAAGTCGGTATTTTGCTGTCTTCAATAATGGAAAGAAAAGCAAGCCTTTTTATTTAATGTGCCAGTACATATAAGCAACACAATTTTTTGTCTGAAGCTCGGTATTGCTTGAGTTTTCCTCGCCCCCCCCCCCCTATTATTGCTTAGCTGTTGCTTGTTGACCATACAGAGGCTTCGTCATAATTTTAACAACGGAGTAGCTTATCTTTACTGGTGGAGTCTTAGACTTCTCCTGATGTAATTCTGTTAGTGTTTGTTGGTTATTACTAAAACAAACTAATAGCTGTTAGAAACATGTTGTCCTGTTGTGTTAAAATGGTCTTTGGGCCTTGTCCAGGCTGGGGTGTTGCCTACTGGTGCTAAACTTTTTGAGAGATTTGAGCTTCGTCTTGTTCATAAAACGTTTCTTATAAAACGTTGCTTATAAAAAAAATAGCGTGCATATATAAAAACTAAATAAATCCCACGCAACCTTAAAGAAGTTTCTATAAAATATTTGATAAACTCAACTCTCAACCACATCGCGCACTTTTTCCCCTTTTTTCTGTGAGCACCAGAGCTTTTCTGGCGGTTCTTCGTGTTTTAATTTCAGGTATTAGTGAGGTTGATAGTGTTCACCTTGTCAGGCACGGCGCTACTGGGGGTACCGAGGAGCTCTAGCCACCCCACGCTTTCGGCGTTTACATTGGCAGTAAGAGCCAGGTTGCAGCTGTGCATCATAAACTAGGAAAACACCTTGCTCAATTCAGGCATCGAAATAAAGTGTGCTCTTACAATACAATACTCTTACAAACATATTGGTAGATACACGTGATGCTGTGTCTACGGTATATCGTACGTGATCTTCTACTGCACGGATTCTTCGTTAACTATGGACATGATTCAACTAATGGTGTTACCGGCAGCACGTTTTCCATGTTTTTGGTGATTGTTACGCGTATGTTTCAGATATTAATGCATTATCTGCTTTTGATGATTTGGTTTCCACTATCTTGATTTTGATTATTTCATTTTTCTCCAAGCAAGAGCAAATTGCCTGGACAGCTGTCACAAACATTCGCCGTAGGGTCTCCTTTATCTCTCAAGTCAGTGCTTGGCAATCATATTAAAAGATTGTAAATATTTAAAAATTGATGCTGCTGCAAAGACGCAGTTGTTATTTGTAATACATTGCGCTACATGTTAAAGCAAGATATATTCATGTCATAAGACAGAATATGTATTAAAAACTCATTTTTAATTAATTTCCAGCAAGAGGCTCTATCTGTAAGGAAAAGCTACTGGCTATCTACACCAAAGGTCATAGAATAGCATATAAATTAAAGAAAACTGGATCTAAAAACGTATCACCCTCAAAGCAGGAGTTCAGAAATAGAAATAACGAATTCAGAGAGAGAACAGCTTCAAAAAGCGCTACAGTGATAACCTTGGAATATCATGAAGTTAAATCAATTAAACCAATATTCTGAATGTACGTCTTACCCAACCCACATGAAGTTATATCAATTAAACCAATATTCTGAACGTACATCTTACCCAATCCACATGAAGTTATATCAATTAAATCAATATTCTGAATGTACATCTTGCCCAATCCACATGAAGTTATATCAATTAAACCAATATTCTGAATGTAAATCTTACCCAATCCACAGACACATCCAATTGGAAACCACTTAACACGTTTACTCTTCAATTCATTTAGATTTGTTTAAGATCATGTATACCACATACATTCTATGTGTTTGTATCTCACATAATGCAGTCAGACATACGGTCGAGTAAACACCTTTATGGATGATGTTGCTCCGTTATATCCTTGGAAGAGACTCTGTTCACCTCGAAATTAAAGATGCAGTACTCCTCTATCCCCTGTAAAAGCAAAAAATAATCCTGCATGCAATGAACATCCCCCATTTTTCTGTTTCAACTTTCTGATTGCGTTCATCCACTGGCTATTTGATGTATAGGAATGAATATTCTAGTTTACTGCCATCCAGGAATCTGCATTTTAGTAAGTATGTCGAGTAACGCGGCGGAGAACCTTTGCCACGAAATGATTATGGAACGTTTCCAAGTTATCACGATGAAAACTTGTAGCTGCAGGGTTCGCCCTAACTCCGAGTTCCATTTCAGATGCATCTGCTGGGTTTTCCCTACTCTCGAGTTCCATCCCAGATGCATCTGTTGGATTCTCCCTACCTCGAGTTTCATTCCAGATGCATATGTGGATTCTCCCTACCTCCGAGTTTCATTCCAAATGTATCTGTTGGATTCTCCCTACCTCTGAGTTTCATATCAGATGCATCTGTTGGATTCTCCCTACCTCCGAGTTTCATTCCAAATATATCTGTTGGATTCTCCATACCTCCGAGTTCCATTCCAGATGCATCTGTTGAATTCTCCCTACCTCCGAGTTTCATTCCAGATACATCTGCTGGGTTCTCCCTAACTCTGAGTTCCATTCCAGGTGCATCTGCTGGGTTCTCCCTAACTCTGAGTTCCATTCCAGATGCATAAGCGAGGACATTTCGTTCTCTTAGGACGGTTTTTCACTTCTGCAAGTGAAAGAGAGTTTTTTTCGTTTTAGTGGTTCTATTGGGGGCTGTTAGGAAAGTTTGGGTCGCTGGATTTACTGTTCACAAAGTGATGTTTTGTACTTGATTCGCACTCCAGATTGTGTCAGTCATCGCTAGGCTTATAGTTGCATCTTCGCAACTCCCTGTTCTTGTCAATGTATGCGTCGCTCATTGTACCAGCTTGCAAATCAATCCAATGATTGACGAGGCATCTATGCTAAATAGTTACAGTGTCGACTTTATTACAGTAGAATGACTTCACCAGTGTCCAGTGTGTCTGAATTCAAGTGTGGCAAGTATTGGGATCCTGGAGCCATTGAGGACCGACGCTGGAAACAACGGGCTCGAGAGTTTCTGAGCTTTTACTCGAATTGAAGGCCTCACTGATACTGTAGACTGCAAATCATCTTCCCAGAAACGAGCAGCCTTGCCAATGTTGCAGGACAGATGTTCTGGGAAATGTTCTCCATTCTGTCAGTAGAAAATGCTACGTATGACATCGCAAAACAAACACTGAAAGCAATAATTTAAAGGAAAACTCCGACCCAAAATTAAGTGGCCCTACCTCGACTTAAACAGCAATTCTATGGTCAATAGTGAGTTCTATTTCCTGCAACACACACTCGTCCGTACGAAATCTGGAAGGTTATCATTTCACTCTCTGCCACCCAGCCTGACCTTCGGCAGCCATTACTTGCTTCTTCTCGCTGTTTCCCGTCACAATTCAAACTACCATCATAAAAGCGCAAGAGAACTTCAATGAATCTTTTGTACTTCATATCAATGGATTAGCTGGTTTTCATGGAAACATGTGAACCGCATATCGCCCATCTCAGCTGCTCATCATACAGCTAAGTGCACAAAAGATGGAGGGCGTCTTGCGGGGCTTCTTATGATACATATTGCAAATTGTCATTTCTCGTCACAGTGACAAGAGAATAAAGTTTAGAGTTCATATTTGGGATTTTCATGGTCATGTCTAACAGACGAGCACAGCTTGTTTTAGGGTCGGAGTTTTCCTTTAAACGCTGTACGGTTGCAGGTGCCGTCATTTTCCCTCCGTATCGGGAGCCAGTCCTCAAAGGGGCAACAAAGATCAAAAATCAAGTTTTTATAGGAGACAGATACTTAGACTTATTGCCAGTGAAACGTTTTGGCAGTCCTAGAGACCTTGCTTTTTCATGGCATCGTCATCCGCGTGGTTTCAGCTTTCACCCTCGACCTTTATTAGTCTTTCACATCAGCAAGGAAGAAGAGAAGAAAATCAAGCAAATAACGCGCTGCATCCAACTGACCATGTCTCGTGACACAAATTGATAATTCCCAAGACTCCATGCCCTCCCAAACCCTCCAGCCCTGTGTAGAGAAAACACAAACAAAACACAACAATTTACAACTCAAACCCTCCAGCCCCGTGCAGAGAATACGCAAACAAAATACAACAACTTACAGCATTATAAGCGGAAGAGACTAAATATGGAAGATGAAGCAGATGATGGCGACGGAGATGAAGAAGCTGCACAAATACTTGATTCCATGCAAACATTTGATGACCCAAAGAGTGTGGATAATCCGGCTGCATCAAAACAGCTGACTCAGAGTGAAGAGGCAAAACCCCTTACAGCCATCTGTTCACTCACTACAAAAGCAAGGTGAGACAAAGCCCAAGCAGTAAACGTCACAATTTGCTAGGGCTACAATATGCAATACTGTGGTCATTCCATTCCACACAACAGCAGATGAGCTAAGGGAGTTAAATGCAGCAGGCTTAACAAAATAGGACGATTTTAGTGTTTTTTGTTTGTTCAGAGGGTTCAACAGGTGGAGCATAAATATGAAGATCAGGACGATGGTTCATCAGAAAACGAATGTGATTGGAAGTCAGTCCAAGTCAAGTTGGATGTGATAAGCAATTTATCAGCACGAGCCGTTTACGGAACACCATCTCCGGCAATTTAGACAGCTCACCAGGTAGAACGGCACTAGCAGGTGCAAAATTATTAATAATTAATTTTATCATTTTTCAGGCTATTTTCAAAGCCATGTATGAGCAAAATCTCATCATAACTCCAAAATTGTGAAATCGTCAGCGTGATAAATCGATTTTGTGGCTATAGCAACGTACAGAGTATCAAACTAGTGCAAATTCATTGGCTGAACAGGTTCACAAGTCACGTGAGGCAGCTGCAAATGGTCATAATAGCAGAATCTGGAAAACATGGGCGTGGTCATGAAAGGTGGGTCATTTCCTCCTTCTCGGCTTCTAAGTCGCTCAAAAGTCCGACTCATCAAACCGAGTCGTCAAGCCGTGGAAAGCTTGATTTTCCCCACGGCTGGAGAATAGCATTATTCCTTTGCTTGCTTGGTTTGCACCACAATTCTCAATATATTTTGCACTTGATTGTACCGCAATAACTCTAAGATGTTTCATCGTGAAAACTGCTTCGGTTGCCAAGATATCGCAATCCAAATGCCCTATTGGTCAATTCAGACATTTTCGACAAAAAAACTTATAGGAGATATGCGTTTATATAATATCTAGTGTCAGTACAGAAACGAAGCCGTTTGATTGGCTGTCCTCATAATTTTTGTTCTTGCAACCGAGGACACGTCCGGTATCCGATTTGATTCCTTTCACTCAGCAATTCGGTCACAGGCTTTGCAGACGCTTTGCATTGGAAGAGGAGAAACTGAGTGATTTGTGTTAATTCTACCTTTAAAGAAAAAAATTCTAAGTACGACATAACGGTCACTATATTCATCAACAATGTCAAATTTCAAATGCAGGTATATTCGGGCGTCAATACCAGCATAATAGAAAAAGCTACATATGACATGCTGGGACCAATAAACCAAGATTGAAATACTCTACTGCAAAATCATTTAGTTTGCCCTCATCGTAACCCAGGGTTACATTAGAGCATGTCTGCAAACCAACGTAGCCACCTGCAATGAAAAGTTTTATGCCACCGAAGTATATAGGAAACTATCCGTGTTAGAAAAATTTACAGCGTTCGATCAAAACATCCTGTACATAAGCCATAGATCAACCCATGAGAGGAGTTGAGACAACCCAGTTTCTGGTCGTGTAAAGATCTCAAACCAATTTGAGGAGAATCATAAAACAGTGCACATGAGTGATGGTGATATTTTCAAGGTTGTTGCGCCCTGTTCAACAGCTTCTGTCGTCTTTAAAGAACTATTCAAGCAGAAAGATGTTAATTTGGTTGCGAACAGTATTGTGTCGCATCATCCCTCAGTTTCATGGGCATTGGTAAACATCGATATCGCCAAGTCAAACTATCTGTAGACAGCTCAGTAAAGTCAAACGTTCAACTGCTGTGACGTATACTACTCCCAAAGCAAAACTCGAGTAGATTCTAGATAAGCAAAAGCCATCAGATTTTGTAGAACCTGTTCATGGTCTTACAGCATGGCTTTCGAATGTAGTACTGACTCTGGAAAGCGATCCAAACGAGTTGAGAATGAACATTGACAGGACTACAGCAAATTCCGCTACATGGTGTACTTGTCACTTGCATTTGACGAGCTCCGTTACAACTTAAATGGAGCTACTCATTTCTCTAGCATGTTTATGAATCAATGGTATATGTTTCACCCCTGAAATAGTGCCATGAAATCATGTTTTGTGGGTGTGGCACCCTTGTTACATAAGCTGCAATCATTGCCAAAATATCTTCGCCAAAAACAATTTTCGCTCCCCTTTCCCCCACAATCGACGTTGGTGTGTAGTGCAGCACAGCCAATGACTACAATGCATTCAACACTGATTGGTGGGGGCAGGGGGGCAATGGGGGAGGGCTGCAAATTTGAAGTATCTAGTTTAGAAGTGTTGAGTCTTGGTGCAGGAAATGGTGGGTAAAGGTGTAGAGCCCGTCATATTGACCAGGGGAATTGGCAGGAACGTTTTTGAAGGAGAGTATCACCCTGTAGCGAGATTCTTTGGTGTGAAAACGATGTTGGCGAAGATTTTTGGCAGTGATTGTAGATACTCCAATACTATGTACTACCCGACTCAGGACTCATGACAAGTTTCTACGCTCACCGTGGCTTCAGACGCTTTAACGGTCCGCGGGGACACATATTTTGTTACCCATGGAGTGGACAGTTGAGGGGTGGTACCAACCTCCCCTCCCCCTTCGGAAAACATACTTTCACTACAGCTAAAGGAATGAAACTTGGTACACCTATTCACAATCATAATGGAAGGTCACATGCCAAGTTTCTGGTCTGTAAATTATACCCCTTTTAAGTCATGAAGTTAATAGAAATGGCTATATTTTAAGAAAATTTAAAAATATTTTAAAAAAATAACTTAACCTTATGCAAATGCGACTAAATTAGGATGTAGATTGCCAATAGGCGATAGAAAACGATTGCCGAAAAAGAAAGTGAATTTCCCAAATATTTTGGTACTTATAGGCTGGTCAGTAAATTCTCAATCACCCACTGAGCCCTCATGAACAGGTGGTTGCCACGCCCATTTACCCCCTTTGGCAACAAAAATTAGCTTAAGTGATGACTAAGGAAATTTTGGTAACACTTGTGAAGTCTCAGCACCAACCGACGAAATCAAACAGACGCCTATAGATATTCCCAATGCTCAAAGTATCTACGAAGATATTATCGTCTGTGGTAGAAACAAAAAAACGATGACATTTTTCTTAAACAAGCTTTACGTCATCTGGAAGATACAAAAATGATAACAAGAAGTTTACTTTTTGTCAATATTCTGGATATTTCGCTGTACCACTATACAGCATCATCAACACAAAACACAACAAAATGTGAAAAGGCAGAGTTATGTAAACTTCTGGTATTGTGCACGAAGAATGTCCGCTTTCCATTTGACAACAACATGTATCAACAAATTGATGGGGTCGCTATGGAGTCGCCACTTGGTCTAGAAGGTAAAGTGATTCCAACACTGAGCAATCAACTATCGTTTTGGAAACGATTTGTTGATGATACATTCATGTTTATCAATGTCGGCCATGCTGAAGAAATATTAAACAAATTGAATGCTTTCCATCCGAGTAAAAGATTCACTTATGAGATTGAAAGAGACAAAAGTATGCCTTTCTTAGATGTTAAAGTTACACGTCTAGAACATGGTACAGTTTATCGAAAATCAAGCTCATTAGCTCTTTACGTACATTGGATGTCGTATGCTCCCGGTATGTGGAAAGTACGTACTTTGAGGCAGTTGATCCAAAGAGCTTACCAACTATGTGTGGATGACGTAGAACATGAACTGTGCTACTTGGAAAATGTTTTTACAAAATAAATGGCTATCCAAAGTCGCTTTTAAGAAAAATAATGAAACATGAGGAGGAAAAATGTCAGGGTTGTGTTCCGTATATTCGTCCAGTTACTGAATTTTGAAGAAAAAAAAGTAGTTCCAATGACAATAATACTGATTTGTCATCTGAAAGCGCACGAACACCAACGCTAGTGTTGCCCTACACGGGAAATGTAAGGATGAAACTCACAATCCAACTGAGGAAAGATTTAAAGAAAGTGTTGCCTTCTAATGTACAACTACGCTTTATTTATACATGCAGAAAACGTTCGTCCAAATTCTTCTTAAAAGATAAGCCATTTTTCGGTCATCAACATAATGTGGTGTATGAATTTTCCTGTTCTACTCCTTGTTGCTCCAGTAGTTATATTGTTGAAACTGGTAGGCGTATATCGGAATGAATTCGAAAACACAAATCTCGCGACGCAAATTCTCATCCTTTGAAGCACCCACTGTTTGCTGACAGTGTTGCCACTAATGGCTGTTTCACAATTCTTCAATCGAACTTCAGTATATAACTTCCGCAAGCGAAAGTTGGCAGAATCCTGCTTCATACGAGACCGAAAACTGAACTTAAACAAGAACCGTCTGTCTATACCACTAAGGTCATTTACGTAGATTGCCAGGCTATCCATGGACGTATGATTTAAATTTTTTATAGTTAATATATACGTCCATGGACTATCTACATGCACAGATTTATATTTAGTTGGTGTTCATGTCTGTTGTATTTGTATATGTCTGTCTGGTTATGCGTTAATCTTCTTAATTTTTTTGCCTGTCATTCTGTTTAGATGTAGTTCTGTGTAATTATCCGTAAGGAGCGGATATTAAAATCCAGTCAAGTCGCGCAACAGCAATTTTTTGTGTCTTTTCAACTGGTCGTTAGTTTATGGCGATAAAGGTATTTTAACTATTTCAATTGTTGAGATAACATAGTCTTTTAATGAGGTTGCCGTTCCAGCAAGAAATCGGCATTACGGAGACTGATTGCTCTCCTTGATAAAGAGACACATCTGGTCGAGTCTGACAGATGGCACGGGATTGCCGTGTCATGCTAGGACGTGTGAGCGCGGACCATTAGAAATACTGGTTATTTAATGCTGATTTTGATATTTATAGAAAGCTCTAGATGTGATCTAACTGTTGTAGACGTTTGAGTACCTGAGGATAACTGTTTTCAGAGTTATCGCTTGAAAACTCTGAAGATCAAAGTATTTTGTGACGCATGCGCGTTTTTGGAACGAGCGCCTTAACAGCGCACCAGGAGTGAAATATCGATTATATTTTTGCCAGTGTTGGCCCATCGAGGGCCCTACACTTTCATTGTGACAGCCGGAAAAAAATAGGTGCACTGAAACAAATATCGCAATCGTGTTCTGCATTCTTTTCTCTATATTCTACGCGCAAGCAGAGTTCAAAAAGACGTTCTCAAAGTCTCACAATCTTCGCTCAAAGACATAGCACTATTTTGCCTGTTTTGGCCTGATTTTGCCTATATCAATGTGGTGTCTAAACTTGAAAATAGCTCTTGCACATTTATTCACTGCGCATGCCTGTTTATTCTCAAAGGTAGAGCATAGCCTGAGGTACTTCTGTAACAAATTCGAGCACCTGAAGTGGAGTGAAAGTTGTTTTTTTTTTATGGAAAAGTGTTAGATTTTGGTGGTCTCACATGCACTGTCAGAGGGCGGTCAGTCAGGAACAAATATGCGCCTGGAGACTCATCTATAGTTTTTCATAGTCACATAAAACCACTTCGCTTCGCTTCTTATGACTATGAGTTCTTTATATGTCCATTCTTGGTTTTATTTATTCGTCTTACTACTACTGGTGTAGTGTTTTAGAAGTTATTAACAACTTTGGGATATTTGGGCACTTAGCTGTTTTCATATCCCAAGGCGGTCACTTTCAAAAACACAAAAACTCAAATCCTAATTTCTCTGGAACTAAATTTCCAAATAAGCTTTTCTATGTGTTCGAATATTTCTAATTACTTATTTAACTTATGATTTTGACGTAACTTTTAGTATTGGAATGGTGGCTCAAAAGTTATTTGAGAATAAAAGTTATTTAAGTGAGAGGTAGCATGTGGCAGGATAAGGTTGTTTTGGGCTACTGGGATTTAGTGCATTCTCTCACCCCCACCTAAAATCTGAACCAAGACAATTGAGGCAATAAATTTGCCTACAGAGTTAGTACCCCGGGGGGGGACTTGAAGCTGTGCAAGTTATAGCAAAAAAGAGTGAGTGCTTCAGATTTTATGGCCATGGGCAGTTGCACAAAATTTCCCTCTGTCGCCCTCTATCGCCAAGCCAAAACTTGGAGTTCCAAAGACTTTGAAAATCCTATGAAGGAATCTCAGAAGTATGGGTTACTATATGTGAAAACTTTCATTAGGAGTTTTACTACCTTCCAGTATACAGTTTTCCCTCAGGTGAAGCTTGGTTTTTAAACTATAAGGGTGTACAGAGGGCCAATTTTGGCATTTTTTTCTTGACCGTCAAAGGTGCAAAGTTATATATCCCTCACCCCCTATGAGAAAGAGAAGGAATAAAAATCTAGACCTGATTTTTGTTTTAGAGCAATCTCGCCCAGCAGACGAACTTGGAATGGGGTCGTTTGTTAAAATTGGTTGAGCGGAACGCTGCCAAATTAAGGCAAAGCTGAGAACTTTTGGAATTAGGGTTGGCTGAAATTTTGAGAATATTACTTTTTGCATTTAAAGACTTAAATAACTTCACTTCTACTAAATGAAATCGTTTTTAATTTGGTATTCCAGCTCGTTACTACTGGCAAATGGATTTTAAAAAAACCGCATTTCTCTAGCTGGTGTAGAAAAAAGTTTTGATCCTGATTCTAATACCTATTAGACCATTTTTTGTAATGACCCTTCTGGCCCAAAATGTGCCCTTGATTTGCTCAGATCTGGTTCGAACTTCCCGCACGCATTCTCCCCACCAAGACGGTCAAGAATTACTTCCCTTTCGTTTAGGTCTGAGCAGGTCTTCTCATTAAAAAATGGGATTTTATATACAATTTTTCATGTTTTTGACAATCAAAGATGGCGTAGAAATGGAACTGTAACTTTTTTGGGGAACTCTTCATTAGTTGTAACCACTTTTTTCGAGATTATCGCTCGGAGACCCTTCCGAAAAGTTATCTCTGAAGTTCTCCAAGGAACTGGATCAATTTTTAGGTTTTCTCACCTTGAGAAACATGCTGAAAAGAACTCAACCTTGAATCTTGGTAGGTGTGATAAAGTGCACCCTCAATTATAAGCTGTAACTGGAGAAATGCTGCACCGTTTTGATGCGGTTTGAAGCGTTCATGCTAGGAAAGGTGTATTTAGGGTGGACTAAAAGTGTCTAAAAACATCGACTTGTTCCAAATTTGGCCAAACTGGGAATAGCGGTAACTCTCGACACCAGAATCTTCTCAAATTTTGCGTAGGGGTAGTACTAAAAGAGGGGCAAACGCTAGCCAAACTCGAGCTTCTGATATTAAGCCCCATAGGCCTACCTCAGGGGGTTTAAAGATGCTGCTACTGAAAAAAAGTTTTTGTCTAAGAACCCTATGAAGATGAAACTTGTGCCAAAGGATAGCCCACATTGAGTAAAATTTCCGGCATAGCCTGATTTTTCCAAAAATTATACCCCTTCCCCTTAAAATTCACAGCCCCAAAGCAGCCAATTCCTTTAAGAATTTAATAACTCAAGAACTAAGACAGCTGCGAACCTGAAATTTGCATGAAGGTCAGGGTTGACAATTGTCAGCCTCCAATTCAAATCATTTGAAACTCTGCTTGCTAGTTTTTGATAAGCCGCACCCCTTTGAATTATTGCCCCAAAATCTTTAGAAATAAACTGTGAGCAAAATATGTTTAGAACCTGAAATTTTCAGGACTACTATGCAGATATTAATGAGGACTAGCCTCACACCAAGTTTCACAATTTGCCATTGATTATTTTAGCTCCCGGAGTGTTTTTCGTTTTTCGGCACTTTTCAAAAAATTTTATTTAATTTTCAAGTGAGAAGTCTGAAACGGGGAACCTTTTGTGGATCAAAGTCAAAATTGCTTCAGGGTTTGTGTTAAAATCCTCCCCAAGTGTCATACCACGGTTTCCTTGGGAAATAAGTGCTGTACTTTTGGTGCATTTTTGAAAATTAATGTCTTTGGAGCCACGATCGCTCTAATTTGGTAGACATTTAGGACCAAGTCGGTAGCTTCGTAGCATGGCTGGTTCGAAAGTGACTTAAGGTCAAAGTGGAAAATACACTAAAACGACCATTTTTGCTTTTGTGCACTAGTTCTTGAATAACTCTTGATCGAATGCAAATCTTTGTCGTAACTTTTTTCAAGTTGTAGAGGATCAATTTATGCAAAAAAAAAATATGGAATGAAGTTTTTGCATTACTTAGACTTTGACAAAATTGCAAGCCGAAAACTGTATACATCCAGAAACACAACCGAAATTTTATTATTACGGACATGTTTTTTATCTCCTGCAGATATGATGTCAGTGGCGTCTCTTGTTATAAGTTAACTTTCATGTATTTCAATATCCGGTACTGTTTCTGTCCCGATGCACTCAACAATAAGTAGCATTTGTGTATGTGCTTGTATTTCATAGTTGATTGTCCCAGTCTGTTAATCTTAGTGGCACTGCTTTGCCCTCATATGCACTCAGCTACAAGTACAATTATATTGATGACGTCCTCTTGACCGTCTTGATCTCATCCTCTCTTGAAACTGTATGGTGCAGATACTTGTTGTTGTTGTCATTCTGTTGATGATGCTGTACAGTGGTACGGTGAAATATCCAGAATGCTAACAAAAAGTAAACTTCTTGTGATAATTATTGTATTGAACGTCTGTGCCCTGACTTGAGTGTTAATTATCTAGGAGACCGTGGACCAACATTTTTTGGATCAAAGTTCTGCTGGCACGTCAAAGATAAAGATTCAGCTTTGGTAAGCGCAAAAACACGAACGTCTGAAGCTGTGGTTAGGTCATAATCGCCATGCTGAGAAGCTAGGCTTGCTGCATAGCTTACTGACTATCGCGAGCGTAAGATATCTTATGTTTTTTGGTATGGGGAATACCAATCCGAAAAAATCAAATCGACAATGATTTGTAGAATTTAAGTGGTCATATATAACTACTTATCTGATTAGTTGTTGCATAGTTACAGTGCATATTCACCACAAACACCACATGATTCCCAATTGGAGAAATATCCATGTGTTCTGGAGTGCTGTCGTGTAGCTATAATGCACTGATGCATAGGTGATCAGATTTTTTGCCTGCATTGCAGACGCCAGCATGGCCTTTAGTGACAACTGCGATATTAATCGTTGGTGACAACTATTCTTCGATTGGTATACCAAAGCGCCAGCTTTATTGTGCGGTAAGCAGAAGTAAGATCTGTCCTCAGAAAACATTTACAAAGACTAGAGACCACCAAGAATCGTTATATCAAATCAAGAATTCCATAGCACGGCGAGCTCGACAGTTATGGCCTACTATCATTCCGACAAAAACAAAGTTCATAGTAGATGCATCTACGCACAGTCTTCGGTCTTTCGAGAATCCTTATGCAAAAGTGATCTAGCTACACAGAAGTTCAGAGTTGTACTGTACGATAGCAGAGTAACCACAGATGCTGAGTCACGATACTCCTAAATAAAGCTCGAGAGTGCAACAGGCCACTTTTCATGAGATAAAAATTACATATACTTTTGCGGACTCGAGCACTTCGTGATCAGCACAGATCACAAACCGTTAATCGATGTGTATTCGCTTGCCATTGCATGTTCAGAAGCATAACCTGTAAGGATGCATTTGGAGGTGATTTATGAGCCAGGTCATCAAAACGCATCAGACTATTCGTCAAGACGCCCGTGCGAAGACATCACTGTCAAACAATTATCCTATGCTCTCCACCTCTCCAGCAACTCTATCAGACGAGACGATTTACCACCCACAATAACAGTGGAAAATGCACGTCAGCAAACTCGGCAGGATCCTGTGCTACAAACACTAATAATGGCCATCAAGCGCGGATGCGTAGTCACAGCTAAGAAAAAGTAGTTAGCAAGGTACTCTAATCGCTTTCACGCCTGATTGAAGCTAAGGGCATAGTACGAGGGAGTAAAACTGTAATATACTGGTAAGCTTCCAATATTATTATTATTATTATTATCTCTTTATTTATAGTTGGCGTAATATATAAATAAAAATCAGCCATAGCTACATACCTCAAGCTA
>JAOBRC010217578.1:0-14904 GCA_027575255.1 Scolionema suvaense | reverse complement strand
CCCTCTACCGAGGGGTTTGAAACTATGGTCTCCCTTTACCACTCCCTCATTGGCCAAAATGGCTGGAGAGTATATTCTTGTTCTTTTCTTGCTTGCCGAATGAAAATGTCTGGAACATTACCTGGAAGTATGGCTTGGAATTTGTTGCAGTTGTTTACAATTAGAGAAATATTTCTTCACTTTTCACTGATTTGGCAACTATAGGAATCAGAAAATCAAAACCTCACGAGCCCCCCTTTCCTAACATTTTCCACTCCCTGGGTAATGCTAGCCTCCCTAAGTTTGTGTTCTGCGGCCCCCCCCCACCGGGGGGCGGAAAAAGAAAAGTGCTCAAGCCCCCCCCCCTCCCCTCTCCCTTAACATTAGAAATGCAATGAATTAACACATATGTAGAAGAAAGCAGAGCAGAGCTATGAAAAGATACTGTAGATTGACATGTATCTCAAATTTTTCTTAATTTGTTCTGCTTTATCCCCAACTCCACATATGATGAGTCTTTTGTCACGATGGATAAGTGAAGCCAGATGGGCTGAAAGTGATCCTAAATAGAAAAAGCATACCCATGACATAGATTTCTATTCTGTTAGTAACCTTTAGGAACACTGCTATAATACATAAAGTCGGTTTGTATTTTTTTCAATGTTTACATCATACAAAGACTACATGAGCATTCTTAAGGTAACACCAGAAGAAAAAAATCTACAAGTGCTAATGGACAACAATTGAGTTGCACATTTTTTATCAGAAGAAAGCTTATAAGAACTTAAGGCTTTGACGAGCCAAAGGTTAACAATAGGCTCAGAACACTTAACGCTTCCATTGGAAAAAAAATTCTGCATCAGTAGGATTTTCTATGGATTTTATAGCAAAAGACCCACTGTCTATAGCAGTCAAGTAGTATGTTTTGCTGGCTCCGCCTAATTTTTAGTCCGTTGACTACCAAAACCATAGTATTTGGAAACAATAGAAATTTCCCAAAAATTGACCTAAGAACGAGTCAAGGACATTTTTAGGCCTAATTTGGAATTCGGGCCTAAGTTAAGAACGTTGAAGCCTTAGCCCAAAAAGGTACGTTCTTATAAAAAAACATACATGGTAGTCTTAATACACCTGCAAATCCTTGCATTATGTAACATTCGGAAACAAGGATATCAATTCAGCGTATGACTCATACATGCGTTTCCATCATGATAAACGACATGCTCATGCATCAGTTCCAAAAATATAACCTCATCCACAAAGCCAATGCAGTGCTCTTGACTTGCTTGCTTGTTCAGTTACCTTTCGCAACATTCTTTGTTTGGTAATTATGCAATAATGAGTGCATTAAAATTCACCAGTCACTTCAAAATACTCTCTGATTACAATGTTGCATACAGGTTCAGAATAAACTGATGTTTGATTATGAGGTTGCCTAAGGAACACCTGATACTGTAAATAAAAGAGCAAGTTCGCTAATTTCTAGACAAGCACTACTTGCTCTCCGAGCACACAATCTCCGAACTAAAACCTAAAACCAGTCCACTATATCACGGGAAAGCGGAGAAAGGATATAAAGTAGCCCATGGGGGTCTGGGCAGAAGGTGATCAATACACAAATGCCTTGAACATCATGAAAAGAATGGTCCCAAGTTGGGGCATGCCACTGGCAATGACTAATCTAGTCTAGCTAATTTCGAAACCAGAGATTCAAATCTCAAGTAAGCAGACCCTGTGAGAACCTCAATTGAGCAGAGGTTACGAGCAGGTTACCAATGATCTGCATATAATGCCATTTCACACTCTGGTTTTATAAAAGTTTCGCATTTTCAGGCAAGACACATTTTTCTACGAGGTTGAATATTGCACGAAAAGCTGATCACAGAGCAAGATTGACATTTGTATTCCCCATTTGTTCAGCACTTCAAGACACACTTGCAGTCTGGACTATTCACCTCACCGCCTTTCTAAGCTCACAGGGAAAAATTTACATAAGACTGGTTTATGAAGAAAGAAAGAAAGAAAGAAAGAAAGAAGAAAAAAAGAAAGAAAGGAAGAAAGCAGAAAAAGAAAGAAAGAAAGAAAGAAAGAAAGAAAAAAGAAAGAAAAACAGACAGAAAGTAAACAACCCTCTCACCAAATTCTGCATGTGTCAGCAGTACATCTACGCCTTCAACAAAAAAGTCAGAAACATCTCCAGGAATGAGCTTTGCTGCTTTCTGACGGTTGTCTATCAGTCCATCCAAAACATGCTTCAGGACTTCTGCAAGGATAAATCTGGGCTTGCTCTATGAGGTAAAAAGTGTCACAAGCTAAGTATGTCTGATAAACACAGGATCTGACACAATAAGTAAGATACACAAATTAGAAAGATTTACTGTTATGCCATCAGGCTTCATAAATAAATAAGGAGTATATAAATTATAAAATGCTGCCTGCCCTAAAGTGTTCTCATTTTCATGCACAGAAACAAAGTAAGGCGTTGAATAGTGGGAAGCAACATATCTGAATAACTATTCTTGTTTAATCAACAGTGAAAGAGAAGTGGATGGGTGAGATCTCGAATGTGAGCTGGGCGTTATTCTTATCAGGTAAGTAGCAGTCGTGTTAAAACAATATTTAGCGCATCAAACAATATTTAGGGCATCACATACAATGGTATCATAATATATCAGACAATTCCAGAGACAAGTCTCACCTGTGGAATGAGTTCACAATCAATAGCCATGTTATGGTTATAGATGTCATCTTTGCAGTCTTTAGAAAATACCAGCAGATCACCGAAATGTTCGTCAACACGAAATATCCAGTTCATCAGATCTAGCGGGCCTTGGTCAGTCACCAGAGTGAATCCATCTTTCTCTAGAGCGCAGAGAACACTCTCCTTATCAATCAGAGCAGAATTAACTCGTGCATATAGCGGGTGTCTAGCTCCACATTCCCCCCTTTCCTTCACTTCTATGGGCAGCATGCCCTCCAATGATAACGCACAAGCTTGTATACGACTGCGAGCAAAAGCAGCACATAGCTTCACTTTATGTGCAAGAAATGCATTCTGTATCTCGAGAATATGTTGCATCGGTGACTCTGCATCTTCCTCCAACTTTTTCCGGGCGGTTTCACTGAATCGAAAGTTGTGCTCATAGAAGTCCAGCAACATAACCAAAACCTTCGTGCCATGTAAAGCTTCAAGCTATATGAAAGCGAAAGAAAGGAATAGTTTGTAAGTCATGGTAAACATGCTAAATAAAAACTAAAACTTTTTCCTATTCATGGACATTAACCTGGCATTCCAAGCATCATGAACCTTCTAATGGCCAAGTATCTACTCTAAGACAACACCGATTGAATAATTCTTTACAGCCCACAGGGGTAGAGAGTATAGCGGAAAACAATTAAGGCATATTTGCTAGATCGTTCTATGATTCTGTATATAAACATATCTAATTCTAAATGTTATACTTCAGTGTCCCAAGCGCTGACTAAATTACCTTTTTGATGCACGTATCCCAAAAGCTGAATTCCAAAAACGTTTGGTTTCCTCAAGAGTTCAGTTGAAGAAGTTAAGATCTTTAGGCGATCGCGCTACCGCTGAGCCATTCCAGAGCCCTAAAGGTTAGGGCTCATATCAGCTGGTCACTCCTCTGAGTGTAGCTATACTCTGTTGTAGCCATGTGAATAGCTCAGTGATATAGCGCGGTCGCCCTGTGCACACAAAGGTTGAGGGTTCGAATCCCACCGGCTGCTACTGGTAAGCGCGAAATCCCTAAAGGTTAAGACGGGTAGGGGCTCAGAAAAACGTAGCACTGAGTGATAGTGAAGTAATTAGCAGAAAACGAATCTACAATTACCCAAGAGATTCATTTCTTTGTTTCTCCATTTGAATACAGATACAGGAACACCTTGCGGTATAAAAATATCAAGCATGGGATATTTGGCTCTAAAGCTATGCGCGATTAAAGATGAAAAAATGATG
This sequence comes from Scolionema suvaense, assembly GCA_027575255.1. Taxonomy (NCBI): domain Eukaryota; kingdom Metazoa; phylum Cnidaria; class Hydrozoa; order Limnomedusae; family Olindiidae; genus Scolionema; species Scolionema suvaense. The sequence goes on along the minus strand of JAOBRC010217578.1, from coordinate 10,949 downwards.
AAATTTGAAAAAGAAGGTGATTTTGCGATTTTGGGTGGTTTCCGCTAATATTTCAAAATAATAAAACTTTCGCAGGCAAAAGAACATAGTCAGGTCTACAATGTACAAACACAAAAAAAGTTGAAATCGCCATATTTGGCCATGGCTTTTCATTGAAACAACATCTTTGGTGAAAAAATTGCATTTTGTTGTTTCTAATGCAAGTTTCACCCGAGAGTTGATTTACATCTTCTAAAACTTTCAAGGATTGCAGCTTAGCAAGTGTTAATTCTTTTCTAGCCATTGCGTCCTCTTATTTCTTATTCTTATTCCTCTCAGTTTGCAGTTTGGTAAACTTAGCGTCCAAACACGCATTTTTCGTGAAACTCTGCCATTTCTTCTGACATCATATGCCTCATGGTGTTACGTCATGTTGGCAATAATGCTTTTGCCAGATGCTCCACAAGATGAACTTATTTTTGCCACCAATCAGTTTTATTTTACTGGATGCCTTAAATTTCCATTTATGAAGTTTAATTCGAAAAAATAGCCAAAACTGAGCCATTTTTGTACCATGACTTTGACAGGATTATATTCTCAAAATCTAGCTGATAAATTTTTTTGAAGCTGCTAAAACTATTTGCTAAAACTATTTGCATACGAAAAGCGTGCAACACCAGTTTCATATTGGTTGAAATGTTTCAATTTTGTTTTTAAACCTTATTTAGGGGGTTTGGCTAAACCCTATTTAGGGCGGAGGTATATGTCCCTATATTATTCCCTCCCCAACCTATTTCCCGATCGGGAAGCCCATATTACTCAAAATTTTGCGTAGGTAATCCTTTATAAGCACTCAAGTTTCACAAAAACATCCACTGGATTCAGTCTTTGCCTAATTTGCTTCAAATGAACATTGAAGGAAGCCCACTATCTGGAGCTGCGTTAGACTATTCCAAGAAAATGTTCATAACTTCATAACTTTTGAACCACTGGTCTAAACAAGCCCAAATTTGGCCAAAATGTGTGCGAGGAATGAATATTGTAAGCTGCTAAGATTCAGCCACATATGTTCAGCCGTTCAAAAGTTATCAAAAAATTTTGGTGGGGAGGCATATACATGTCATACTACCTACCTCTCCAAGATGACATCATTTGACCAGGCCAAAGTTAAAAGCTTAGTTTCCATCCCAATAAAAGCAGTGAACTTCTGCAGGCCTCCTTCATGCTCTAGTTTGAAAAATGCTGAAAAAGTGAAAACTCTCTGCAAGCCAAAACACTGAGTGAAAATATTTGAAAATTTGGCATGAGGCTAGTCTAGCTGACCTAAAAATTACAGCTTCTACAAATGTTTTCTTTTCTATAAACTAAATTTTAAAGATTTTGGGGCAAAAATTCAAAGGAGGCGGGGGCTACAAGAAAACTAACAAACAATATATTCCTGCATGTGCACTTTCAAGGAGAGTAACATATATGAGTTTCAAGTGATTTGAATACATTTTGCAAAGTAATTCAGAAAAAACTGAAAAATTTTTTTAAAAACAGGGTTGTACCCCTGGGGGAAAAGAGGCTTACCCCGGTGTGAAAATTGGTGGAATGGTGCACTTTACCAAAACTTACCAAAATGCAAGGTTGAGAAAAAGTGTTTTTCAGTATTTTTTTCAAGGTGAAAAAACGTTTCTGGGGTTCCATCAGCAGGGTGTCAAAAATCTAGGCCATTTCAGAATTTCATTGAGGACTTTGCAGGCGGTTGTCCAGGAAGGAATCTTGCAAAAAGTGTTTAAAACCTCTTAAAAGTTTGCAGAAAGAAGTTAAAGGCTGATTTATACCCAATCTTTGATTTCTAAAACACATAAAAAATTGCATATAACAGTCCTTGTCCTGTCCTTAAGACACAAGCGAAATTATGCACGAGCAAGGTCAAACTTACGTGTGATCACGTGTTTGGAAAGTTTAAGGTCAAACAGAATTTTTTTTCTCTTTTTTTCCAAACAGAGTTATCCTCCTTTTTTTCCAGAGTTCAACTCATCCTCCTTCTTTTCAAGCAGATGTGTCGAACTTACTTTCTAGTCGGGAGGAGGGGGAAGCCCTAAATGATACGAAATTTGGCATGGGTAATCATAAGGCACTCAATTTTCAAGAAAACATCCACTGGATTCACCGTCTTTGCTCAGTTTGGTCAGTTGCTTCAAATTAAAAATGAAGGAAGCCTATTAACAGCGTGCTGTGCGAGCATGCTAGACCAAACTACACCATAAAAATTTTCATAACTTTAGAACCACTGCTCTAAACAAGCTCAAATTTGCACACAATGTGCGTGAGGAACATGTGCTAAAAGCTACGAAGACTTAGACACATATGTATAGCCAATCAAAAGTCATCAAAAAATTTTATGATGTTCAAACACATCTCCCCCCCATGCCCATCTTTTGGGAAAATCAAAGGTCTTAGATGACATCATGCTGCTGATGAAGTCACATTATGTCTGCAAAAGCACTTTTGTTAGATGTTCAATATGATGGACCAAGTTTTGCAACCAATCCGTTTTAGCTGCAGGAAGATCTTCGGAAGACTTGCATTTACGAAGCTTGCTTTGAAAAACGCTAGTTTTTGGGTATGGTTTTGACAAGACGTTGAAATAATGCATACCCTGCAAAATGTGAAATAATGTCAAACTCAGAGTATGTTGTCAAAATATACATAGAACAAGAAATGCCACCAGCATCATATCTGCAGGTAAATACAAAATGACATGTGCATGCCATTATAAAAAAAGACTGCTATGACATTGACGTTTAAGTCGCAGTTATCGCATATATTTTGAATATGCGAACTTCCTACACTGAAGTCATACTACCTACGTCTCTCAGATGACATCATAAGACCAGGCCAAGCAGAAAGCTTAGTTTCCATCCCACAAAAACTAGTGAAGGCCTGCAGGCCTGCTTTGTGCTATAATTCGAAATACACTGAAAAGATAATAACTCTCCGGATGCAAAAATATTTCATGAAAAATTTTGAGGCTAGTCTTTGGTAATATCTAGCTGTCCTAAAATTACAGGTTCTAAAAATTTTTACTTTTCTTAAATTTAATTTTAATGACTTGGGGCCCAAAAATTCAAAAGGGGGTGGGGGCTTATCAGAACCTAACAAACAGTATATCGATGGATGTGAAATTTCAAACGAAGTGACAAATGTGAGTTTCAAGAGATTGGAAACAAATTCTAAGTCAGGTGCGATCACACCTTATTATCCATGAATTTGGCAGGTGCTAAGCTTAATGAAGGTATAACAGAGCGTTTTTTATTCTTTTATTGTCCAAGCAGAGCTGTTCAAGCAGTGGTGTCGAACTTAATTTCTTATTTGGAGGAGGGGGCACATCCAAACTACTTTTGTTGCTGAGGAATGAGAACCCTAAGTTGCATATAGTCATAGTCGTAACATGGACCTGTCAGCAACAACAAGCAGAGCGTAAGAATTTCATTCGAAAGAGGCCAACGAGATGCCATGGGACGTCAACATAGCTCTGACGTTTGCGCAGGAACCACGAAGGGCTTACTTTCTACTCCAGCGTGAACAAGCAACATCTCAACCCAAAACAGCCCGGGGAGGGCAGATTGTGCCCACAAGGATGGTTTTCATGCGATAGAGCGAAAAATGCCGCAGCAAATACGCACACAACTCTGGCAGTGTTGCTAACTTTTTATGGGCATTCTAAAACACCAATAAAATTCAATAAAATTTGGAGTCGCCGGCCCATGAAACCCGCAGGTCCCTCATTGTTTTTGCTGATCGATGTCATTTTTGGCCAAGTTTGGGTCATTTTGATGAAAAGTTGGCTAAAAAAGGCAGTAAAGCCCTGTGTATGCCAGAAGCCAGTAGAGGTCATTTTGAAGAGGTCACGATTTAAAATTTCCACCATCACCAAACTTGATGACTTCAGCAATTTTTCTCTGGAAATCTGAGGATCTCGCTTCTGGTTAAATCTTTAGAACATAAGTTACTTTATTTTTTGCTTTTTTTTTTTTTTTGCTTTTACGGGCAAAATCAGGTTGCGGGCACAATCCGGGATGAATCGTAACTGAAGCACAATTACTAGCAATCCTAAGTTTGACCAAAGAGCTACTTTGAAATGAGATTGTCTTTCTAAAGACGTGTTAGAGAATAAATCTGGTTACTGTTTGATTGTTCATTGTGTGCCTGTGCACAATTGTGTTGCCAACGTTTGTGTTGTCCAGCTACATGATTGTTCTAATTTCTTATGTTTGCTGTGATCGTAAATCCGCCATATGTAGAGAGAGACTTTGAGAGTAAATTGTAAGCGATTGTAAGGTTCGCAAGTTATTTCATCTTTTGTAGGTAAGCTCGCTAATGTATTGTTGTTTGATAGTGATAAACAGATTTAAAAATTGGTCCTCTCCGTATTACTTGCAGTTGTTGTAGAGTATGACTTCAGACTTGTTTGGACAGTAGAATCTTGGCTACATAGCATGTCTTGGAGACAGCTCTATAACACACACTCTTACAGTTACCCGCTACCATTCTGGCACTGCTGACTTTCTTCAAATCCAGGAGAACGTGTAGCACTGGGAATAATTCAGATCATTTTTATAAAGTACTAGTCGCCATCTTCCTGTGTCTCAAAGTTACCTGTCTATCTAAGAACTTGTCTGCGTTTTCTTAGCATACGTTTTGTGTTCTGATTTGCAAATTGAGTTCTTCTACAGTGCCTCTGCATTAAGATTATTTGCTGTCACAATCATCCATCCTCTATTTTAACATTTGCTGATCGATGCTTCTCTCCCTGAAAACTGTCTGCATCATAAAAAGGAAGTATTGAGAGAAACATTCTGAACTGTGCTTTATTATCGAAATCAGGACACTTTTAAAATCAAAGCAACCTTACTAATTATACAATTGGTGTTTCAGAAACGTTATCGAACCATTCATTGTCTAGAAAATTGTCTGCTTAAAAAAAGAACAGTATTATTTACAAGAATTGGAACTGCATCATTTATTATATGGAATACCGGACCCTTTACAAATCAACACAAGATTGAAAATATTCGCAATTAGATTTACGATACTGCATCCAACTTTTGATCCTTTGGAAAATAGTTTCATAGAAAAACATAATACTGAAACATTTTTCTCAGTGCCAATCTATGTACTACTATTCAAAACTCTGTCAGAAGTCACACTGGCCATCATCACACTGGCCGCCATCACACTCTGTGTTATGTTCAGCCATCCATATCTTGGAATCAGCAGATCATGCAACCTGCAACTCCATGGTGTATTTTGACTCCGAAACGGAATAACGGTCTAGTTCCACTTGTTGGTGCTCGCTGTGTTGTTTCTGCGTTCCTGAAAGATTGTCTTCGTAACTGTCTGTAAGATACTGGGTCACAGATATGTTTAGTTTCAGAAATATGGCAACATAAGCACCTGGCAAATACCGAAATCCTACCCATCACGAATTTACTACACAATGAAGGTCTTACCATCAAAACTGCAATAAACTCAAATGATCCGTTTCTGGCTTCACCTCAATTCATCTTCAAATGACATCATGGTCCTCCAACATGGATGTTCCGTTTCTATAGTTACGTCTGAGTCAATTCATAAGCCAGTTTTGGGTTTCAATGTAATTTCAGAAATAATTCAGCATCCACCTTTGTGTAACATAGCATCTGCTGATCTGCCACAGCATATCACCTCCTGTTTGCAATCACTTGATGCCCTTTTCAATGCAGTTCAAAGTGCTTTATCTTCTGAAAAAGCTGAAGCTCCAATACCTAATTGTGGTGCCACGATCCCACCTGAATCCCAGATTGAAATTAAGTGTGTTGAGAAATCCAACTCTCTGGAATCAAGAGCTTCAGTGTACTTCCAGTGCATATCGAGGAGCTATGGCCATCTGGTTCATCAATTGGAGAAGCATTATTTGCTGGCTCTAAATTCAAACCTGTCTCATAAAATTTCTATTCCTGTCACAAACACATCCAATTCACCTAGCTGCCAAAGTCTGCATTGGCGTCAGTTACGGCAACACCTGTCAGCAGCACCTAATCTTCTGACTTTGGTGCCGCCACTCTTTCCACATCCAAGCCAACAGTAACAACAATTTCTGTAAGTAGCCCTAACAGTGTGTTTGCAAATACCCTTCATTCAAGACCCTTACTTCGTGCTTCATATACGGTCCTTGCATCAGAGCTCGATTTGCTGTCCACCTTGTTTTCCGCACTCTATTGTTAACGAGCAAACTTGTTTGCACAATTTATTGAGCGGCAGCGAACAGGGCACAGGTACGTGTATAGAATGCGCTGAGTCAGTTCTGGTAATCTCCACATGTGTATAACTATACACATAATTAAAAATTGCTGGACGGCATTGCACACTAATGCAAAGACCCTATACAACGCTTAAAATTGTGAGGGCCTTGAAAACGAAGGCTAGTTCACAAATGATTCTACCTGTTCTGGCAACACTGACCCCAGCACATCCCAGATCTCTTGAATCAAGGGTTTATTGAGAAGCCAAATTCTTCTTATTCATCTCCTGTGGCTGTTGTCCTAACAACGATTGGAGAGCTTTGAGTCTGCTGTGATTTTTGCGAGCTGAATAAATGCGCCATGCCCGACCAGCATCTTTTACCTTATGTGCAAACAAATGCACCACGCCCTACCTATATCCTTTGACTCGCGTGGAAGAGGCCATCAATGGTCTTCGTGGTAAGTCATGGTTTTCGATGCTGATGACGAGACCCAGGCTGACCACCCAGCATTCATTCATAAGGATAGTCGTCTGCACTGCCCTTTGCACCCCCTATGGGTTTGTACAACTGGGTTTGAATTCCTTTTGGATTGTTAAATGCACAAGCTCAGTTCCAAAGATACTTGGAGACCGTCCTGGAAGGGATGGAAGGTGATCTCGCGATTCCATACCTCAGAAGGTTTGTAAGTCCTTAATTTACTTGAAATTTTCAAATCATCAACAAATGCATCCAAAACAAGTAAACCATCTAAAAGCTTAAAGAAATCCTCTGGTCAGCTGAAATCATCCAGTCGTACGGAGTGGTCCAAGGACCACCAAAAAACCTATCACCAACTGCTTCGATCCTGCCCTATCCTGATTTCAAGCTCCCGCTCATCCTGCATAAGGATGCATCACAAGTGTGTCTCGGTGCCGCGTTATACCAACAATGTGACTAAAAGACGCATGTGACTGGGTATGGCAATCAAACACTTTCTCCTGCTGGGAAAAACTACCACAGCAGCAAGCTCGAGTTTCTGGTTCTGAAATGGGCTGTCACAGAGAAATATTACCAGTGTTACGCTAACGAATTCACAGCCTTCCCTGACAACTCTGGCATGACTTCCTACCACAGCAAAACGCAACTTCCTTGGTCAGAGATGGGTAAACGACCTTGCCAACTATCGATTCACTATCACGTATCGTAAAGGTAAAGACAACTCTGATGCCGATTGTCTTTCTTGTTATCCAGTGGATGTTCTTGATACGAAAAAGTTTGTGATTCTTTTCAAAAGAAGAAGTCTCGTTAGATGAAATCGCTGCTACCTGTGAGTGAGGTGAGAAGAATCTTCTGACGTGGTGATCCACTCACTCTATGTACAGTCTGCACTTACAGAAATTGAAGAAACCGTTTTGTGTGCATCAAATATTCAACACCACATTCCAGAAAGACAATCCAACTGTTCAATGTGCCACAAAGGTGGAAAGCCTCCATCACAGTGATGGTGAAAAGCTGAAACAGATGACATTGTCAATGTTTTTCACCAGTGGCAAAAGCTATTATTGATGAAAATGGTGTGCTGCTGCTACAATGTGGTCAACACAACCAAATCATTCTGCCATCATCGCTTCGAAAGCTGGTGCTTGAAAAATCTCACAATAAAATGGCTCATCTCAGTGTTGAGTGTGTGTTTTCTCTTGTTTGTGACCGCTTTTATTACTGGCCAAAAGAAGAGACGAGATATAGCGAATTGCATATGGAATGAAAGTCAATGTTTGAAGCAACGTAAACCAGCGAAGCATCCGTTTGCCCTGTCTCAAACTGTTACAATGAGTGCTCCAATGGAACTCATATCTATCAACTTTTTACATCTTGAATCATCATCTGGTCGCTATGAATAAATACATCCTAACCGTAGTTAACCATTTTACAAGATTCCTCCAAGCTTATCCCTGTCCAGATAAATCTGCTAAGACTGCTGCCTGCCATCTATTTGATGATGACTTCTTCCAAAGATTCGGTATGGCTGAGAAAAGCTAGCATGATCAAGGAAGAGAGTATAAAAATGGTGACGATGACTGGCATGCAATGTCTACTAACAACACCAGGGTTTTTTCCAGAGCTTTCCATACGTCGATATTCGACGAAAGAAACTCAGTCTTTAAATTGAGTTTTTAAACTCAATCTGTAACACATTTCTCAAGAAAAATCGAGGCTTTACGGCCAAAGATGTAGGACATCAAAGACTAAGATCTACGGCCAGAAAAACTTCCGTGGATATTTTCATGTTTCAGTTTCTCGCAGCATATGTATAGTCAAGTCGCATTTCTGTGCGACCACAATGCCTGCACAGATTGTATCTACTCTGATCGCATCATGATGAAATCCCAATTGATCGGCAACTGCTACAGCCATGCCGGTCCAATGTTGCATAAAGTTTTGAAAATGTTTCGTACAACTTTTTGATATAGACAAATCTTGCAGTATGATTTATATTTCTGCTTCCGCAAACCTCTGCTCCTTGTTCTGAGAAGCTATTGGCAGCGTAATAGAGATACTTAGTTTGTGCATTCATTCATTAAATTAATATGAATGGCCCATTACTGCTGTAATAATCTGTTGCTTGCGCCTATTCATGAGAGATTGATTTTTTTCAAGGGAAACGTGCTTTTTTGGCAAATGGTGTGGGCCTGACCAAGTTAAGTTCAGAGTGTATCTCCTGGTTTCCAAAATGAAACGTGGTTAAGAATTTTTGTTATATCAACAATAGTCAACGCTAACTTTTTCTGTAAAAAACATGAACAGATAGCCCAGGCAACTTAAGCTCTCTCTAATGAGTTCATAGATACAAAGTGATATCTTGTGTCCCTGTGGTGTTCTTTGGTGTCCCTGTGGTGTTCTTTGGTCAGCGGCATAGTAAATCCAAAATGGTATCTATTGCTTTGAACGGGCGATCTTCAGCATTCAACATGGCCCATAAAAAGCTCTGGTAAGCAAGGAGCGAGAAGTCAAGGGGTATTCTGAGGTACTGAGTAGTACTTTCCGTACTTTGGTATTTTAGGCAGATAGTTTAATGTCTGCACAAACCAGGAGAGGAATGCATGCTGGATTTTATTCCATATTCTACCGTTTTCTTCTTTGGTTCTTTGCTGATATTCTCAATTTCCCCCAGGAGAAGAAACTAAACACTGAAGTGCATGCAATCGACCTATGGCAAATTTTGTGGATTCAGAGAACTGGAAAACGTACTGCTGACATGTCCAGCGTGTGTCTTCATCGCGCCGGTCAAGTGTCCGATGTGCCAAAAGAAATATCTCAAGCCCTGCTTTTATGATTTTCAGTGATATTTTGAAGATTTGCCTTCCTTCTGTCATTATTTCTGCGAAGTCTTAAGCTCAGAATAGAAGCTGGGAAACGCATTTTCCGACCTTCTAAGAGAGTCAAATTCCAAAGTTCTCCCCTCCGGCCCAACCATGGTGGGCCCTCACGGAGATATAATCGAGTACAGGTATACAACATGAAAACTCAATCTTTCACGTCAGAATCGACGTAAGAAAAAATCTCTGGAAAAAAACCTGAACACCATACCACTCACAATCGAACATTCAATGCGAGCAAATGGACAAGACCATTCTTTGTCGATCACTTGAAGAGTCACAGTAGTATTGCTTGAAGGATTCCTTGAACAAACTCGTACATGCTTATAATTCCACACGCAATAGTTCAATCTGGTACTCATACTTTCCCCTCTTCGACTGCGAACCAGGTCTACCTATCGACCTTAAAGCAATATACAGCTCTAAAACCATATTCCATACAGCGGTAGATCTTTCAAAAACATGAACACTGGTTTCTATTTCAGCGAAAAAGCTTCAGTGATTCTTCTGGAATGTCACTTTTAAGTTTGATATTTTTCACTGTTCTGATGACTCTAAATTTTGCTCATCAGTGACGTCGTATAAGTCCGTTTCTAAGGTTTATGGTGTTCATTATTATTGTTGTAAGTACAACAGCTTTTTAACAAAATAAATAGCTACAGTCATGTTTTTGAAGGCTCTATTACCAGCCCCAAAATTATTTTAGACCGGTGTATTGCTTTAAGCTAAATATCAAGTCAACAAAGCAACCAGCTACTCATCAGCAGTATGTTCAGTAGCTGAGAAATGCTATGTCTGAAACTTATCGAACGGCTACCACGAATAGTCTTCAAAGCAAACATCAGCTGATCAATGTCATCATAAGGAGAAGTAAAATCACTGCAGTCTTCAACCTGGTGATCGAGTTACCATGCAGAACAAGACAGAATGTGGAGGTTCTGGAAAGATCAAAGTTAGCAGGAACAGACCATCAACAAGGCGCTAGATAAATGTAGTGAATCTGGCGTCATCTTTCACGTTCAAGCTGAAGATGATCCAAATGCTCCAACAAGCATAGTTCATCGAAACCTTCTTTTACCCTGTCCTGGTTTGCCCATGTCTCACCTAATAAGACTTCATCTTCAACTGCTAAGCAAAGAAAAGTGAAAGTTGAATCTGGAAAACAAACTGAATGTTCCACACATTTTCTATGTAGCAGTGTTGATCGTTCATTCCTCAATCAATCACAACTCCTGCTACCACTAAAGTTCAAACAGCCTTACTTTAACCCTTAGACTCCGCAATGTCTGAAAAAATGACCTGGCGATTTTTGCCATTTTTGCTAAGTTTAAAGGGCCATA
>JAOBRC010217577.1:0-22700 GCA_027575255.1 Scolionema suvaense | reverse complement strand
AACAGACTTTATCAGGTTTTTGAATGTGTTTAGGAAAAATGGGAGGAAGCCTCCATCCCCATTTTTTTAGCATTTTCATATGAATATCACTTGATTTTTTGCCGGAGGATCCCTTTAACTCAATAGATATGATAATCCAAGCTCCAGTGCAAACTACGCATTTCTACGTAAGTCAAAGTCAATTGCTGATAGAACTAACAGAACTAATAGAATTTTTACATGCACAAAATTTAAAGCTATTAGCAAGTACAATGATTCTACACTGGATTGCGCTGGGTGAGCAAACATTAAGGGATCAGAAAGATCAGCCAACAAATCTTAAATTATGATCAACACAAAACAGTGCCCAAGTTTTTGTACAGGCTACACGTAAATAGAACCCATAGATGCATGGTGTAGTGTAGTCTATCTGCAATATTATTTGATGATGAATTGACAACTAACTTAAAAATAAAACAAACAAAAAAAAACAAAAACAAACAAGCTTGATACACACATCTGCCCTGGTACCAAGGCAGAGATCTCTAATGTCTATATCTTGTCAGCGAGAGACAGCAGCTCTCTACTGCATATACAAACAGATCAATAAAGTCTCAATGCAACGAAACACACATCTGTTATTAGGTAACTTCCCCTCCGATAGGAGGACAGAACAAGAAGGCTGATATTGTTGTTACACAACACTTGTTAAGTTGGAAAAAATAGTGGACTCACACTAACCCGCTAGGCCAAACCTACCAGTTTCTAACCAGTGCTTCAACCTGACCCTCTAGGTAACCGGTGCCTAAACTGTTATATTGCAGTTCCCGCTGGCTATCCAATTTAACAGTTAACGCACCAGTACGTCAAATTGTCCAAGTTGAAGCACTGGTGTGTCAAATTGTCCAAACTGAAGAACCCAGTGTGTCAGCATAGCCAGCTTAAAGCACTGGTGCGTCAAATTGTTCAATTTGACCCTATATTGTATTGGGGAATGGGTTAAAATAAAATGTAGCCCAGAAAACATCTTTAAATGTTGCAAACTTGAGGCAGGCTGAAGATCTGCCTTTTTTCGCCTGTGGATCAGTTTGGTTGGGTACATATTTTATTGGGTCGAGTTTCATGTAAAAACCTTGTATGGTTCGGAAGTGATAGACGTTTCGTTCTTTTCCAGCAGGAACCTACTGACTGCACAATACAATAAACAAGCTTATAATTATCATTTTTTGAAGTGATGACTGTAAAAGAAAGTTGTGTTTCCTCGCGTTCCCCGTATGTTCCTTAACCCTTTCTCTGTAACGATAAAAACTAGGGTGCAAACGATAGAGGGAATTTGGGGGGGGGAGTAAACTTTTCTGATGAAAAAACAAGTAGAAAAACATATATAAAAATCTGCCAGGCTCACTGCTTCTTAATTTTTCATTGATTTGAGCCTAAAACGTTTCTTAGCTTTGAAACATGATTCATTAAAATTGTACATTGTTTTTCAAAATGATAAGAATTTATGTTGCTATGTTATTGAATGCATATAGTTTCTAATGACATGTAATGTTATTCAACAAAAGAAACTTAATATAAGTCACCCGGTGCAGCCACATATATATTGGTTTCACCTGGCTGCAATGTATGATTGTTTCATACCTTGCCTGGCTGGCTTGAGCCTGAGCATGTTTCTTAAATGTTTCTTAACGTTCATGGTATCTGAACCTCGTGTTTCTGCTACAGTTGTAGGGTTAATTTTTGGTAATCATCAAGAGGGGTCTACACCTTTTTTCTAAGCAATAGGTAATTTCAGCTCAGTCTCAAATATACTTAAATTTTCCATGGTTCCATGGTCCATTTCTGTTCATAGTATGCAAGATTTTAACAGTTTTGAATAAGGGTAAAATGCTTCCTCCAAACGTGTGGACAACGTGAAAGCAAAAGTTCCTAAATTCAGCTTTTAAGACAGTTTCGACCCTAGCTACTCCTGGGGAACACAAAATTTCAGTTTGCTGTCTGCAGCTAGCCTGCTCGCATACTCTGCTCAAAACTTATGGTTTTCACAGAGTCTGCTCACAATCGCGCAGTTGATGTACAGACCTACGTCACCTGCATAAAAGAACACGCGCTTATTTTAAGATGTATTCTCTACTAGCTTATCTCCCTGGCAACATCATAATTACTACCAGCTTCCATAGAAAAAGGTTCAGACGCTGCACGTTTTTTGCATAAACAATTCTGTGGGGCAGACTTTTGCCAGATTTTCATAAAACATGACATAATTAAAATACGCTGTTTAGGCACGAATGTTAACAGACCAATCAAGCAAGTACATAAACGCAGCGAGGTTGGGATGCGAACAGGCTAGTCTGCAGCAGATCCCTAGATATCGACCATTTCTTGAGGCCACCGGTACGCATTTTATAGGTGAATTGACTGAGTTTTTGAGAGTACAGACCAATTTTACTTAAATGTGGCCTGGAATGACATTTTAAGACAAGTTTAATTGTTTTTAACCCTATTCACACAAGGTGCATTATGGCCCCCTTCCATAACTTCAGAACCACTTAATCTGTGATAACGAAACTTGGCAGGTATAAAGTATATGATAATACAAATGATTTGGCATATTTTTTCATTGATGTGGACCAATTTCGCTGACGTCATCAAGATGATGTCACATGCTTTAAAAAACCTTAAAAATTCCGATTTTCAAAATTCGGATGAAAATACTTTTCAGTTGGAGGATATAGTTTTCTAGCATTGACTCTATGTATATAATAGTATGCTGTTTCAAAGATCTATATTTAGCTTTATTTTCTACTGTTTTTCCTGTTAAACAGCTCCTTTGGATACCAAATTTAGTCAACCGCGCAATGATGTCATCACACTTTGCGGGTGGCACACGGATTTCTTTTCTACTGGAGAAATGTACTCCAGGATAAATTCCATGGAACAATTCATGAAGTTTCATGCCTCTCCCTATAGTTGTTAAAGAAATATATTAAAAAGTTTGATAGGGGGCCATTATGCCCTCTGTGTAGTTTGGATAGGGTTACACCTAGTTTTTTTTGAGGGAGGTCTGGCGAACCCAGGTTCAGGAGGTGGAGGTATGATGCCCAAATAACATGAAATTTTGCATGGGTAGTCTTTAGGCACTCAACTTTCAAAAAAAAATTCAATGGATTCAATATGTCTTCGCTTGGTTTGCTTCAAATTGACAATGAGGGGAGCCTACCATTAGCGTGCTGTACGACCCTGCCCAAAATGCCCATGTGAAATGCAATGAAGCTGTGTCAGACTGCTCTGAGAAAATGTTTCATAACTTTTGAACCCCTAATCTAAACAAGCTCAAATTTGGACACAACATGGCACATAGTAGAGACAAGTATTAAAAGTTATCGAAAAATTTGGGAGGGGAGGAGGGTGCTAAACATACCTTTCCTAAATAGGGTCAATGAGTTTCAAAGTTATTTTTAGGGAAAAGAACTTTTCAGAAATTTTTCCAAAATGTTTGTAATTTTTGATCCAACACCCTACAAGTTAGCGGGGCGGGGTGTGGACAAATAGGGACAAATATGTTTTTATGTTTCTGGCTGCATACCTTTTGCTTGTTTCCATTCTTTCTCGTTATTCATGTTGTTTCATAGAATTTTCTTTTACAGTACTTTGTATTTCATATGCCATAATTTAAACTAGGTATTGTTGTAAAGCATGTACCTTGACACCAAGAAAATGAGGCATTTCCATACATCCTGTAGATTCAGACCGTCTTGCGTGGCTGCAGTGCAGAACTTCGTGAAAATGCAAATTTTTGTTTCGTTTTCGACCCAACTTTTCAAGCTATGTGCCATTTAAATACTGACCGAACGGCCAGGAATGGTGTGAAATAGTCAGAATAAGCTGATATTTTTACTGTAGTGATGGTTTTCAAGGTCTGCGCTGTACTTGGTCATCGTAAACTTTGAACTGCAAAGGATACAGGGGTCTTTTCGGCTGTGTTTCTGGGCGTGCAGTTTTTGCCCTATAATTCTGTCAAAGTTTAACCCTATTTATCATGAAGGGGGGGGGATTCCGCCACTTTCGCATATCAATCAACGTAGAATTTTTGTGGCTACATGTTTTAAGCGCATTTTTTATGACTTTTCACAGTTTTTCATGCTGAATACGATAGCATAAGCTTCATTTCCTGCCGGTGAGTAAATTTAACAAAGCGAAGGGATTTTGGGAGGGTTTCAGGTCCAAAAATGCGAAAAAATCTCTCAAAAGTCTCTTGCTGTGCCTTAAGTACACCTTTTGGAATCACTATTTAACATTTATTGTACTCCTAAGAGACTAATGCAAAAGGTGTATGAGCTTTGTGTACAATTGAAAAATGGAAGACATGTTGCAGGAGGCAAATCGTCTCAATTACAATTTTTCTTCAGAAAGATGCAAAATTGCAGAAATCTCAAAAAGTGTACCTTACAAAACTTGAAGCTGAGGCACAACTAGGAATTCCCACAGCCCCATTTTTAGTTTATTGTAGTCCTAAAAGATATTTTAAAGCAGACTATGTAGTTCATGGTCTAACAGGTACTTAATAGGTACCTCTGGGAGGGTGGCGGAATCCGGTACTGCACAAGCCAAAAAAGACTGGTATAAATAGGGTTAACCAAAAACATAGACCGGTTCTCTACAACTTTATAAAGTTATGGCATAACTTCGTATTTGTTTGAGAGTTGTTCGAGAAATTGTGCACAAAAGCAAAAACATTTTTTTGTGTACCTAACTTAACTTTGACGTTTAATAACTTTTAAACCAGAAGGCTACAGAGCTCAGATTTCATAAGCACTTACTTATGTTCTACATAAATGCATATCAAATTTGAGTGTACTTGGTTTCAAAGATATTAATTTGCATGCATTACGCAAAACTTTTAAAAGACAGTCCCCATTTAAAAACAAATAAAGTTTTCTCAAAGTAATCTGCACAAAATGTCATTACAACCTCCTCAACCTACCAAGGTAACTTCAGGAACAGTTGCAGGAATAAGTAAATCTAAATCCCGACACTACTCTAACTCCTTACTATTCTCAATCGCTGTCAGTCCATACAATGAGAGCCAATGAGAAAGAATAAAAACCAAAGGGCAGCAATGGCAACATGAGAACCGTAAAGAAGGACAGTAAGTGTCAGATAAATAATACAGTTTCTTTTACTTTCCATTGTGATTGGTTGATTTCATTGTAATCACTAAAACAAAAACATTTCCATGAGAGCTTAACCCTACTCTGGCAGGGGTCAGGGTACCCCCTTATTCTGCTCCCCCTGATAGACCCTCTAAAACAATTTTGTTAAAGCTAAAACTTGGCAGAATTAAAGTAAGGACTATAAACTCGACCCTTGTTCTAAAAAAGGTCTGACAAATAAAATTTTGATGACTTATCACTTTGGGCCATATTTGGACAAAAAACAGACAACGAAAATTGATGTAAGTTTTTCACATTCTTTTCAGTGATATAAGTTGGCAAAATTATCCTGGTAATTAGCCCTATTTGGCATGGGGTCTCTGTCCTGTGCATGTGTAGGGTGCGGGAGGTTGTATGTGATTCTGCCTGCTAATGTTTCCAGATTCCAGATGCTATAGCAACAACTACCAAATTTGTTGCGCTAACAGCCCAACATGTAATGGACAATGTAGGTAGTGGGTGTCAAAAGATGTCAATTTTCAAAGCTTTTCATAGCTAGTTATTTTATGTGACTTTGCTTGAGCTATGTTCCAACCCATCCTAAATTACTAAGAGTAGTCTGAACTGCCAAACAAGTTTTGATTTTCAGCAATATAGAATTCATGTCGTCAAAATCTTGAAAATCATTTCTATGCGTCTACTCTTACAAGTAACAGCCTAAAAATCAAGTTGCAGGATTTTCTCGATCGGGAGATCCTTTTTGAAAACCGCAGGGGGTGGAACTAATAAACAGGAGGGAAGGGGTTGGGGTTCATAATAATCAGGTGGAGAGATCTAACCAACTTCCAAATTTAAAAAGGAGACCAACAAAGTAATCACCGTTAGTAGCCTGTGACAATGGAGTACAATAAGTATGATACAACCTACCATTAATTTCGGGATACCAGTTCTATTTTGTTATCAGGAACAATTTCAAAAACATTGAGATTTTATCAGAATATGAAATTTTCCATTTAAGTCTATCATAAGCAGTATTATTATTTCTTCAAAGATTATGAGTAACATGCAGCCTGCTCAACTTCCTATGCTAATGCAATTCGCAACGCCAGTGCGAATTTAATACCCTATTGAGCAGACGGCTCCGCCACATGCTTTCATGCTGCACCAATTGCAATAAACAAATTCGAATCTTGGCGCATATTGCTGTTGCTACGATACATGGCATAATTTAGTAGCTGTGCCTTTGTCTTGTTTTCGCGAGCTCTGGCTTATTTTCTATCAGGCTGCATAACGTTACCAGAATGAAGTGTGTTAGGTCTGAGAGCAGGTTAAGTAATATAATGCTATAACGTTCATTTGCATTTTGATGCCTTTACAAACCTGCACAGATGGATTTGGTCACAAACCTCTTTTAATGTGAAACTATGAGAGAGGCAAGTGTGCGTTGCATTCCATTTGTCATCAAATGCATTTATACAAGTTAAGCATTCATACCTTTAAAACTCTACTATAGTTATGAGACTTTCTTTTGAAACACGATCAGTTTCAAACAAGTGATGTTTCAGTCAGCTAAAACACATTTAAAAATTTACATGCTACCGTTTATACTACATTCAAAAGGCAATAAAATTGACATGAAACACTTTTGGATCGTCAGAAAGGCAACTTTCTAAAGTTTCAATCAATATGACACCTTATTTTCTATCAGCCTAAACAGTAACATTAAAGGCTTTAGAAAAAAGTTGTTGAGTAGACACAGATTTTCAGAAGACCACCCTCCAAGTCAAAGTATGAAAATTTTTTTTACATTTAGAGCAAGACGAAAGCGAAAGATTGGTTTGATTTGCGAGTGTAAAGTAATGCTAAAGTTCTATCAACTGTCGGTTGTAAGGAACTGAATATAACTTGATGGAGAAAGGAGTTTTCCTTTGGAGAATGGGGTGAGTTCTCTGTTCATCAACTACAAAAATCTACAGTGTAAGATTTTTTGTTGTTGTTTTTTCATTTAACACTCGATGTGATAATGCCTGCCGATATTAAATAAGTGGCTAATGTAAAGCTTGTTGTCACTTAGGATCTGTTCCTTTTATTTTGTTTGTTTACCGGGGCGATGTGGCAATGCGTGTTGGCATTTAAAATGTGCCTCATGCAAAGTCTGTTGTAAATAGGGTCTGTTTTTTCATTTTGCCTTTTATTTTGTTTGTTCTGTTTTGCTTTATTTTTTTCAGGGGCGATGTGATAATGCTTGCTGGCATTGAATTAGTGCCTCGCGCAAAGTCTGTCGTAACGCACAGTAGGGTGTTTTTTTATGTTGTACCTTTCTTCAATGTTTTCTGGTTGTCTTTTTTTTTTCATTTTTTATCTGCAGGGGCGATGTGACAATGCATGCTGGCATTGAATAAATGCCTCATGCAAAGTCTGGCGTAATGTAGCGTTTGTTTCTTTCTTCGTGGATTTTCTACCGAGGCGACGTGACAATGCATTCTGAGATTGAAAAATAATCTCATGCAAAGTCTGTTGTATGTTCGTTTTCTCTTCTAAATTTTTTTGTGTTGGTGAGGTTGTCGCTATTGCACTGTGAGCTTTACAATTACCAGCGTGGGACAGCCTGATGTGGCTGCAATATTGATGGTCAAGAAAAGATTCTTGATGGCTGAAAACAATTCTTGATGGTTAAGAAAAAATTCTTGATGGTCAAGAAAAATTCTTGACAGTCAAGAAAAATTCTTGATGGTCAAGATTTAGTAGCAGCAGTAAATGTCTAATGAATATATTGTTCAACCTGTCATTAACCACGAAGAAGAATTGTCAGCTGCAAAGGATTTATGTCAGTCACTGACAATATAGCATCAGCCTGTCTCATTCTGATAAATCTAAAGCTCACAGTTGTTCGCTGCCGTTGCTGTTTAGATTGATTTCTTACATCAATTTTCTGTGAACTTCTTTCTTGCACTTTGGTACCTACTTTTTGTTTCTCATGCAGAAAAAGCTTTACAGAAGTCCCCTGAATTGACGCAGAATCTGAAAGCACGATCAACGAGAACGAGATGGGAGGTTATTGAATTTACAGAAGCAGTATTTATCCTCACCGATAAAAGCATAATGAACAGAAATCATGAAAGCAAAGGAAAGCATAAAAAGATATGAACAGCGAGATGTGTCCTGTTTGTCAGCTAATATTTAAGACTTCTTGTAGAACTGATTTTGTTATTCAACAATACTAAAATTCAGAGCTCAAAACATCCGAGACTGATGTGTCTTATTCTATTCTATTGTTTTCAACTTGTCTTTACTATCTTTTGCCTGTTGAGTCAATACGTTCAATATGCAAAATTGATTCTGGTTGCATTCCATCCTCTTTTTATTGATTGCAATCACTTTAAATGAACGTTCAAATAACATCCAGGAACTAACGTTAAAACACTGAAATTACGTTATTTCAACGTTGAAATAACATCCGCAGACGACACACTTATTTCCATCTGAACCAATTTTCCACGTTATTTTAACGTTGCCGCTGAACGTTATTTCAACATTGAAATACCGTTCACGTGCCCACTGGGTAGGCACAGATTTTCAGAAAATGGCGGCCAACGTGGTCATAGCTAGCTACTACTATTTTCCCAGCAAGATAATAACGGAGGATTCATCACAAAAATAAGATATGATTCTGGATCGGTCTTTCAACGCATCACATATAAATCGAATACTGAAGCAGCAAATACCTATATCAGATGTCTCATCCCAGAAACGAAGAGTATAGCTGGGAAATCAACACAGAAGAAGTAGACTCCTGCAAACTTAATTGAGAATCTTTATGACAGCTCATAGATAAAAATAAGACATAAGCCATAAGATTCTTACAACAGTACCAAACCACTAAGGTGGTGTTCTGGGAATATTTTGGAAAAACCCAGAAAATAGCTATTACTGACAGGAATTCCCAACCGCATGGTGAACAACACGTTCCAAAGATAATAGCACCGAGGCTTTATTTCGCCCTAAGATCCAAGGAAAAAATGACAAAAAATGGAAGCACCCCTTCTGAAATTTTGGAACAACACCTCGAAATAGCTATTTTTAGACTAAGCTACTACCTACACACCTAAAAAGATTTCTTCTAGACAAGACACATAGTTCACAACATACACAGAGTTGCTCCTAAGATTTACAAGTAAATAGACATAAAATGGATGAACCGTCTTGAAAATTCCCAATTTTGGACGTATATTGCACCCCCCAAGACGAACACGATTTTCAACCCACACATGGCACATCATTAATGACATACACACACGTCCCTAAGATTCACATAAAAAATGACAAAAAAGAATGAACTAATTTGGACATTTTGATATTATTTGGAAAAAGATATAGTCAATGCGGGTAATTGTGACCCATTTCCCAACATGGGTAATGATGGCGCACTTATGAAAATCCGTTTCACACGATGTAGCAGACTCTTAAGCATGTGGTTTGAGATTCAAAACTTTGGTACATCATTTTGCCAATGGTTCGCCTACATGAAGGCACGCCATCACATACCTTGGTCATGTAATATCATGTAGTTGCGTTGGTACTTTCAGAAACCCAACCAGAACCCAATAAAATTTTGCCCCTTGTTATTAAAACTTTTTTCATTTCCAGCCCTGGCGGCGCTTTTTCGCGATAACTGATGTAAGAAATTAAAGGAAACTACCTACTCTACAATAAAACCACGAACTAGCAATCTTTTCAACCGTATTCTCCCTGTTTTTAAGGTGTGCAACCATTACCCGCACCAGACCACAGACCGTGGTGCACCTGGTGAATAAAACCGGGACATGCGCATGTTTAGGGTTTCTGTAGAACAATTTTTCATTGGTGTTTTCGCCGCCTGCGACAGCACGCCAGGCCTTTCTCGAAATCTGGCTTTGAGGAGCTTTGGTTGAGCAGCTATCAGAACCATGCATAACTCAAAGCTCATTTTTAGAAAAATGCAAGCGTTTCAGGCAGCGTCCTTAATGGAATAAGACGGTTCAGTAAATTTTCTTTCATATAAAAGAGAACAGAATAGGATAAACTATTTCAAGTCTTGTTGAAAAAAGAAATTATTTTGCACCACTATTAGACTTTTCACCGGAAATTATAGCGTATCAAAGTATTCTAAATATTTCCTTAATTTTCGACTTTCATACAAAAGTTAAGGACAATACGAAAGGTAGGAAGCCTCTGCCAGTGTTAGGCACAAAATATGAGCTCTATTCATTCCAGATTTTCGATACAAATCAAATTACCAAAAAGTGTGCTATAATTATCCACATTGACTACACTGTGTAAAACAAACCCATAAAACTGCCATTCGGATATTTTAGATAGCCTAAATATTGTTTCGAGCTGGAATGTATTTTTATCGCAATTTTCAAAAATCGACATTTTGGCATTTCTCCAGCATGTGACGTCATTCTGATGACGTGAGCAAAAATTGAGTGGCACCATTGATGAAATAATTATGCTACATTATTGGTAGAATGACACACTTTATGTCTGCTAAGTTTTATTAACACAGGTTAAGTCGTTCTGAAGTTATGGAGGGGGGCCAAAATCCCCCCCCCCTTCTCCAGACCACCACCGCCAAAATGAACCCGGTGTGGATAGCGTTAAACCGACTATTGTTTAAACTTCCTCCGAATCGACATTTCGTGAAACACACAAAAACAGAATGTAGTTGATCAGTATGAAGTGCTTATCATAACCACGTAAAATAAAGTTTCACTACCTGTGGTATTTCTCTCCATCACTGAAACAAATTGAACACGTGCTGGTTTATCTACAAAACCATTGGACGCAAAGCAGCTAAATCTTCCGGAATCACTCATCTGGACATTTTTCAAGACAAATACATTTGATGCAGTATAGTGTCGTAATATCTCAGCTCCACGCACGAATTGGTAGATGAGTAGGGGAGGATAGCCATCACTTCGATTTTTACAAGTTACAACAAGGTCATCTCCAACCAAAGGTGTAGTTGATGACAAAGTCATACTTGGGGCATCCAAAACTGAAATTAAGCAAAGGAACATGGATACAAACTTTAAGAACACAAACACAAAACAAACAAAAAAAAATTGAGTACTTTAAAGGAGAAGTTCTGTCCAAATAAAAATTACCGTCAAACAAAACACTTAGGCACCGTGATTAACTCAATCTTTCCATTTGGTCAGGTTTTGCTCTAAATTTGAGAAAATCTTGTTGAAAAAGAGGGAAAATCGCAATCGCATAGTTATGTTCCTTTCAAACCGGCATAACCATTATAATTACACATGCGACGTGGGGTAGGGGAGAGGAAAGGTTGTCTCCGCATCAGATAACATGAAAAAGTGCTAACCGTATTTGCTATTGTTCTCCAAACAAAGTCCTCTTTTGATGTTGATGTAACAGTGCAAACACAAAATGATCGGTAGAGAAGCATGCACACACACGTTTCCAACCTCTGCCTGTCCTATTGAGCAGCAGTCTGTGTTTGGGTTAGAAGGCCACTTGTATAATGTTTTTCGGAGCAACACAGGCAACATCGGTTAGCCTCACTTGGCCGCAGCATGTACTCGAAGTTATTGCTTTTCCCATGTAATGAATTACAAAAGGGTGTGGAGTAATTTACAAGTACTTCCTTTTTTAGCTATAACTGCAATATTGACGGCATTCATTCCTTACTTCATAAATGCAACTGCGGGATGAAAAGCCTTACTTTTCGCCTTGTACCTACTATCAATATTACAGTCCCGTTCAGAAGTAACGTTACACTATTGCGGCGTCACGCCGTGTGGTGTTTTGCCGCGTGGAACAAAAGAAACAGTCAGACATAAGTAATTGTAAGTGTTGCATGTCAGTGGGCAATGTCAGGCAGATTTTCTACGTGCATGCTATTGTTTGCTTTAATCGTAAACATTTGGAGTCATTAAAGCCGCGGTGGAAGTGCGTAGCTAAGGACTGACTGCGCAACCTAATCACCAAATCAATAACCCACACGCTCGGTGTCTGAATGCAGTATTCACTGGCAGGCAAAGCTGTAGGGCAAGACATAAACACACTTTCAAAAAGCACAGCTGCATAACGTTAGAAATACTTTAGAAAAACTTTCGCGAGTTTGGGCTTGTTTCACATAAGTTTCTACGATGAAAATGTTCAGAATTGTCCGCTCGTAAAAGTTTATGTATTTCGGAGATTTTTTCTATTAGACGATTTTGCAAACGTCTATTGAATCCAAACTTAATTGTCCTTGGAGCTTGATAGGGGCAAAACTTGAGTACATGCAACAGTTTTCTATTTCCGCAATTTTAGCTCGTGAATGTTGAGTGAATTACCTATTGGCGAAAGTTTATCTAAAAAATTATAAGTATTGTCAGTAATGAAAGGCCACCCTGCGATAGCCTAAACCCAGGAGAGATCGACAGTTGTTTGATCTACAAGCAGCTTGGACAGCATTTTATAGATTTCACGCAGTTTTACCGGCTTTTTATTCCTAAGCCGTTCCACTGTTTTATATTTCTATGCTGTTCTACTGACCTAATGACATATCATTACGATAAATCATATTGCAAGTTGTTCTCAGATGTCCCAATGATCACCTTTACTTTGTTTTCTATGCTGTCATTCAGATGGCTTATTGTAATTTATGCGGTTACAAAACTAGCTATTCAGATGTTTTTTTATCGCTCCAAAATACTTTCACAGTTCCAGATACACTTTCACATGCCCAAACCTGCGAAAGTTTCTCTCGCGAAAATTTCTCCGAACAAAGGAATCTTTTTTATCAAAAATATTACTACTTGTTGCATTTCTCATTCGCTGGACAGACTGCTCAATACAAAGTACAGCAAGTTTTTCCAAACAACAACAACAAAAAATATTTATCGTATTGGTTTTCAAAATGAAGGGTCATACTCTTATAAAATTGTTCTTATAAAAAATTGTGTAACTAGTTGGGCTACCCTTATAAAAATACATTATAATTGGTCGTAATTTGTTTCATCATAGTCCTAAGAAGCAAAGCAAATTTCGTTTACGATTATATGGTATCATGAACATGGAAGTTTTAATCAGACCTGTGATCAATTTTGCAAGACAAGTATTTTCGTTTTGCGTAATGAAACTGACACATCGTTATCCTATCTATTTCTTATGTCCTGATGAAACAACATCTGGCCCTGTCAGATCATTAATAATTCAAATCGAACTATCTGTTGCTCGTATTCCATCTACCACTGACCATAACTGGTTTGAAAGACAAAAGTTGTGGCGAGTCTGGTCGAGAAAGGAACTTCGTTGCGTAGGTGAACCTTTCAGCTTTTACTTACATGTATTCTTATAAAAGCCGTGACATTTAAACTTGTATGAAGCATAATTACGGAAACGTTTTAGGATTTTTGAGATCGTGTGGGATAGTTTGTCACATTTGAGGCTAAACAGTGTTGAGGGGGTAACCTTTCATAGGCAAATAGTTCCCGAAGTAATGCGCTTTTCATTGTTTTCGGAACATATTTTCGCCCTTTGGTAAAAATGAATTAGGTGGTCGAGTAATTTTGGAGGTGAATAAAGGATTTCAATTTTGCCTAAAAACAGTGATTTTCGTAAAAATTCCTTGAAAGAAATTCTTCTGATCCTCCTATCTTTTAGACCTTCAAAGATTGTTTCCAAATTAAAAGAAGATGGCGTATCAACCACAAGGAAAACTGTCCATAGCATTTACCAGAAGTTAAAAGAAAAAAAGCGTATTTCCGATGAGCGTCGATGTGGTAGAAGCAAAAAACTAACTCTTCAACAATCATACTACATCGATAAACTCTATACTGAAAACGACGAGCTCACATCTGTAGATGTCCAGCGAAAACTGAAATAAGTTTATGACACTAATTTTATTTGGCCTGCATAAAAAAAGTGAGATGGTGCAAACCAAACTACTGTCAGATTGTTCGATTTGCTAACAGGAAAGAATGCTAAAAGTTTGCAAAAAATGTTTGGAAACGGGGGAAACGTTCAACAATGTCATCTGTACCGATCAATCTTCCATTCAAATGGACTGCACCCTAGGGTTTGTTTTATGAAGAAAGATGGGGAGCGAAAGTTAAAACCTCGAGTTAAGCATCCGTATAAAGTGCACGCGTGGGCAGGCATTTCAAATATGGGGAAAACGCGGCTGATGATATTCACAGGTATCATGTGAAAAGAATTTTATGTCGACACGGTTTTAGCCAAAGGTCTGCTTCCATTCAGCAACGATTTAGAAACGAGTCGTCGCTTTCAACAAGATAATGACCCAAAACATACAAGTAAATACACAAAGTATAACATAAACTACTGGCCAACTCCAGCAGAAAGCCCTGATTTAAATCCCGTTGAAATGCTTTGGGCAGAGCTTAAGCAACATTTACGAAAGCGTGTTAAACCCCTTAATAAAGAACAACTAATTCAAGGTATTCTCGACTTCTGGGATCAACTGACAACAGCGGAGTGCATGAACTACATTGATCATCTCCAGAAGGTTCTGCCACTAGTCATCGAAAGAAGGGGAAAGGCAACTGGTTGCTGAAATATCTACTGAGTCCAACGGTCTTTTTAAAGACCATAAACAGATAAAAGTTCACATGCTGTCATTTTCATTCATCAGCCTTGCTTCACGGGCGGGGAGGGGGGTTAAAATAATATACATAACTTAAGTAGTGGGGATTCAACACAAGCATTATCTTTGCAACACTTAATTATATTTGCTTAGCCTATTAGCGTACACTATTTCTTGAATTATATGAAAACAAGTCCAAAATTATTACATATCAACAATGATTTTCCCACTTGCTTTTTTGCTGCTGTTGATGTTGTAGTTGTTGAGTGTCATTGAGCGACAAAAACTTTTGTTAAAAGGAAACAAAGCAACCGCATTTCTCAAAAAATTTCTCAATCTGAATTTTTAAAAAAGAACTCAGGCAACTA
Organism: Scolionema suvaense; assembly: GCA_027575255.1. NCBI lineage: Eukaryota > Metazoa > Cnidaria > Hydrozoa > Limnomedusae > Olindiidae > Scolionema > Scolionema suvaense. The sequence continues at coordinate 7,602 of JAOBRC010217577.1, read as the reverse complement.
GTAGATCTCTTTAAACTGTTAAAACTTTTTGAGTACGCAACAGGCAAGCGTGGAACACAATGATACGCGGGGAGAGATACACAACATAGATTTTAGTATGAAACGAAGTAAGAAAAACATTCTCCAGAAGATAATGAACGGTTTCTAACAAAAATAGTTTCAAAGGAGTTTTCTAACATATGACAGATTTGATAAAAGAGAAAAACAATGATATTGCGAAACTTAGCATTTATCACGATCTTCAAACAAAATATGAAGGTCATACATTTCAGCACTTATTTAGTTCAGCTGGGCACAAGTAAGTTAAGTAATTTATGTTCTCCTGATGCAATGAAACAGTTCGCTTTGGCAAAGAAAATTTCTAAATTATTCTTTTGCATGCGGTCAGTTCCGTCTGATCTTTTACCTACTCATGGCAAACAAAACACGTGTTTGGAATGTTTACATGCTGAAATCAAGCTGACAAAAGGTAATTAGCAAGCAATGATGTTCTATAATTGTTTCCGCGAATACTGAGCTCCACTAATTCATGACTGTCATTAGTGACCTATTAGCCACGCGATGGAGGAATGCAATAAATCACGCAGTTCCAGAAGGCTTGAATGGAAATTCCGCGCAGCTTGATTGCATTTTGACAAAGCAAAAAATCAACATGATTGACTGTGTGCGCCTATAGAAATTCACACGGCGGGGTGGCAACATTACTTCTGAACCGGACTATAATCCTATTTTCAGATGATTTTTCGCTGTGTAGGAATAGGATTGGCTCATAGATAATGAGGATACAGCAGAGAACATGCTTAAACAGGAACAGACAAAATATGCTCAGCACTCAACCCCCGAAAACGTTAGTCGGTAGAAATCTCGAACGGCTAATGGATTCCTAATGACCTACTACTTGATATAATCCTTTTGAACTCACAATGGAAAATCGCTCCGTTTTCTAGCAAAACGTAGTGATGTAAACTAAGCATAAATGTTTTCCATGGCTTGTAGAAATCAAAGCAGGTTGCTGCATTATTGCTAGTGTTGCTAACTGTGTTGGGCAAAGTTGAATTGTCAAGTATTCAAGTATTTGGAAATTATTCCGTGATCTTTCATTCATGCTGCTGTGTTAATATAATGAGAGCGCAGTTCTGAAATGCTCACTCGTCCTTTACGGCAGCAATATCTTGTCCCCTGCCATACATCACAAATCCACAGGGAAACCAGTTCTCCATTTCCAAGAAAAGCATGGAAAATCGTGTATATTAGTAAATTTCGTGACAAATATCGGACAATCCCATTCAAACGTATCTTCCCATGGTTATTTACAACATATTTGTACATATATTACGTAGATTCTAATATAATTAAGTTACGTCCTTTCCTGGACTGAACTTCTATTCAATAAGTTGACAATCAAAAATCACTTATGCGCTGAGAGCACTGAGAACATATGCTTTTATTCATCAGAGTTTAGTGAGCTAAACATTAGACAATGAAATAGACATGCACCTTTGAAAAAGCAGAGAACATTGGGCATTCTGAAAATAAGGAAAGTGCCACAAAAAAGTTTAAAAACTTCACAGTCATAAATTTGATGTTACAGCGTGATATGCAGGTGCAGGTACATCATCTGTGAAGCTAAGCTACTTTTGAGACCACTTGCACGGCACACAATAGCATACTGCTGCCATGAGATATGCAATGTCTAACTAACTATCTCTCCCTTGTGTGAATCAATACTCCTATCTCTGCATACATTCAGCGTACAAATTTTAACAAGCAAACAAACGGAAGGCTAGCAGCAGACTGAGAACAAGAGAAACATTACAAATTCATGGTGCGAGATCAAATTCCTATTTTTATACTCGAGGACTTGTTCCGCCATTCAAAGAGTCAATGATCATAATACAGCAATGGAGAGATCTTGCATTACGATAGAGTATCTCTTTGTTGAGGTTAGTTGACAGATTTGCTTTTAGCAATGAGACCTTTACATATACAATTCATTGTCATTCATATATAATACTTGTAGAACACCTTAAAATCGATGTTCACACACTGATGCTATCTGATCTCTCACTTATTAAACCCCTAACTAGCGAAGCGATGAGCAGAACACAAAACCAAAATCCAAGAAGGCCTTCACAACGTTAATCAGGCCTGTCAATGAAAGGCGTACGATTTGATTTCTGGAGAAGAGTGATTATCACACATCTGAATTGCCCAATAACACACCTAAATGTTAACTAATTGTCAGGATTAATGTAAACTGCTCTTTTGCCAAAACGTTTCATGGAGGACTAGTAGTACTCCTCAGCCTTAGTTTACACTCCCTTTCCAGGTATGAAAGCAATCAAATGAGGAAGAAGGTTAGCAAAAGATCACTGATCAGAAATCGCATGCACAAATTTATTGAGGTGTGCCTCTATACAGCATGCCTTCTAAATCTTACAATGACAGCCTTGTTTAAAGGAAGAGAACATCTGTATAGGCAAAAGGCAAACAATAAAATCATAGGTCGCAGAGTACTACTTACAGTAAACAAATAGTATTTGAGGTATTGACATCAAACTGTTGACTCCATCAGTGCTTACACTGCATTTATACATTGCATGGTTTTCAGAGCGAGATACTTTTAATTGATAAGTGGTTGATGATCCAGATGATAACAAGACATCCCCACGGTAGAAGTTGATTGTTACTGGAGTGGTTCCAGCTATCTCGCACGTCAGACTGATAGTGTCTGCCTCCATGGCTGGATTCTTAGAGAACTGAAGTTGCGGCTTTTCTGTCTGATCCACAGCATCTTAACAAAGTAGAGAGTAACTTTCAATTTAAATTGCACAGAACTACACTCTGGTAAGACAATATAAGATACTTGTTGCCTTAAGATTATGATTCTGGACGGGTCTGTCAATACATCACATATAAATTAATAAGAGTGAGCACGAATGTAGACCTAGCAAGTCAAGAGAAGTAATGTGTGATGGTGCCGACTTGCACCTCCCAATTATCTCAACAATTTTCAAGATTAACATTTGAGCTCAATGTTTAATGAGATCAAAAGTAGTAAATGACAATGGTCGGCCAGAAAAAGAGATACCTCAGTGTCGATCGGACCTAGCCCCCTTAATTTTGTAAATAATAGTCCAAAAACAATAAATCGCGGCAGACATGTCTCTGTTATATTCAGTCACAATGACGCTAAACGGCTCCCCATGATATCATTAGATTTCCTGATGCCAGTACCTTTTGTCAGATGTAGTCCCGATGCTTCAGATTACCCATCATTTTAGAAAATGGGAAGTGTGGGGCAAAAAGAGCAACCCTGGGCTGTTAAAACCTTCGAAATGAGGTTCTGAAGGTAACTTCTAATTAAAAAGCATTTACATGTACATTAGCAGTTACAAAACCTGACAATGACATCATCAAATTTTCCTCTACCAACGATTGAATGATGACATTGCAACTGAGTGATCACAGCCGTCACAAAAAGTTTTGACCAAAATACTACGAGATAACATAACATTTAGGAAAAGTCACTAAAGAGCAGCTTTCTCCCTTTCGCCATTTTTGAACAATTTTGGAAAGCATGTAGGGTTGGATGGGGCTGTCTTTCACTGGTTTCAGAGAACGTTTTTCTTATGAAATCACCAGACACTAAAAGATCTATTGTAATGGCAGCAAGTACTGAGCTTTCCTTATAAGCGTTCACATTGTCAAAAAATTTCCAATTTGGTATGAATTTGATCAGGATTTGAATTTTCTTTGGGAAAGTGAAAAACAGAAACTGGGCACAAAAATAACTGCATCTTCCTAATGATCGTAAATGCAGTCAAAGTATTTCGTAATTCAGACTTCTAGCAGGAAGACTGTAACTCTTGACTAGAGGAGGGTCGCTCTTTAAGGCCACCCTGAGGATAATACCGCAAATTCGGACGCTGTCCTTCAGCTATTCGCCATTTTACATAAGATTGGCTACGAAAACATATAAACCGATCAATTTCCTAATTTTCTGTTCACACAAGGTCGAAATAATCCGTCAAAAACCAGAAAACGGAACTTACCCCCTATTGCCCTTACAGGGAACGTTGCCCTCTACGGCCACTCCGTCAAAGTAGTGTGTTGCACCTTGCCAAGCAAAGATTTAGCAGTTATTGATATAGCAAGATAGCAGGGTAAGCAAGGCAGATACAGACCACGGTTTCTGGAGAACAGGCATGTCAGTGGCCTAGTTCCAAACAAGCGGACAATTCATACAAATAAAAGTACAGGGGATGCCTTATCGCCTGGAACCCCAAATCAGGCATCCAGATTTCTTTACCAAATCACGGAATTCCAAGCTTTAGACAAGGTTTGCGAATGTGTTCTTTCCTCCCATGGCACCAACGCTGACGCCGAAAAACTTGAAAGAACTAACAATGCTTGCAAGGAGGAACGGAAATAGACTTTCCGATTGACTAACTATAAGGCAAAGTCAGTCATTGAACCTTCAGAGAAACGTATTTTAGATGAAGCACGAAAAACGAAAGCTAGTACAGGAACACTAAATGATGCACAAGTGCTCTCATGCCAAAGGTGATGCTTTCCCCCTGTTCTACGTGCATGTATATCAAACAAAACATAATGGACGACAGAGAAAACACAGCCATAATTTTATAACTTGAAATTAGAAGTGACACAAAGCACTGAGAAGAAAATAGTCCATGGAAAAAAAATTAATGATAAACCTCTTTGCCAGAATGTTCCTTGAAAATCTGTGTCTCAATGAACTTAAAGGGACAGTATCCGATAGGCGTCCGAAAAAACATTGTAGATTTGTGCTCTGCTCATCGCTTCACTATCTCTCAGTGCTAGGTTTTACTAAGGCCCTACCCGTCTGAAAATAAATTTTAATATTTTGAGCAAAACTAGTTCTATTCAACGTAAAAACAACCACGATGTAAATCTCATACTTTTGTATCTCAATCTTCATATAATAATCGTACATTTTGGCAAATTCAAATTATAAGGTTTTGACCAGGATCTGAATTTAGGAGTGGAAAACGAAATTCAAGAATTGAGCATCAAGATGAAGATATCTTTCATTTGGTAGTTCCTACGGCTGAAATACTTTAGATTTAGAGTCCTCGCACCAATACTGCTATTTTGAATAAAAAATCTCAAAATTTTCTATTTTAACAGTTCCGTCGGATCCTGTCCCTTTAAAAGCACTATAATTCATAGTCCCAAGACCTTCAGCTAAGAATCTAACGATCCTCATCCTTACTTGGCAAAACCATAAGCATCTGAGGCAAAGGACATTAAATAGAAACAGCGACCAATACTAAAATTTGTTTATTTAGAGTAGTTTTGTGCTTCTGAAATAGCTGCAGATAAATCAAGTACATATGCTGATGCCCCATAAATTTATTTACTGATTGAGTTATTGCCTAGGAAGACTCACTGCCAACACAAATAAAGAATAGCCCAGAAATTCGCGGAAATTTTAGCGGAAGACAGAAAAATTCGTGGAATTCCGCCAATTACCGGAACACTGACATGCCTGGGAGAAATGACCAGTAAGTTTTGAATAGCCTACAGGGCTTCAAATAATTTTTCCAACCGCATCAGACATCATTTCCGGCACTTTGCATTTTGCCATCGGACATACAAAATTCCTGTTGGTCACACATTATGTTATCCTCTCAGCGAAAAGTTTCTTCTGTAGCAAAGCCAGGAATGCCACTATCTGACACTGGGGATACGCCATGGCAAACGTCTCCGCCAACTGATGAACCCCAAACATCAGTAGGACACTTCTCGAGTGCCCTCTAGTTGCCTTCTCTTCCGTCGGAGACATTTGCAACGAAAAGCACATTCACTGATACAGTGACGAGTATAATTGGACTAATTTTGATTACCACTCGTTCGTGTGATGAACTGACGACAATCCACACATGCGTAGTATCATAATAATGATTGCCTATGCATAAGAACAGCTGCTTATTATCTTATCGGCCAGAATAAATTAGAATACTTACCAGGCAATTAGCAGAATTGTCTCATCTTGATCGCCAGAACTGAATGTGCTTGATGATGCACTCGAGTTTTGATCGATTAGCAGAAACCACGTTCTATTGTTGCGTGATAGACAAGGCTTCATGCACTCGTGGAAATGGGAAAACACTGATTTGTATGAATTATTTATTGCACTAAAGAAGTACTGTACGAACTGCAGAGAGTTTAAAAGCTGCCGGACATGGTGACCGACAGAAGGTCTTACTCTGCCGGTCACACAGCTAAACCAGTCGGACATTGTCCGATGTCCTGCCGTTACTTGAAGCCCTGGCCTACTTAGTGTTGATGTTGAAGTTTGTTCTTTCGCACATTTAGCTACAAGTTTACAGGTTTTCGTGCATTACTCGAAAATTCACATCGACAAAGCATATCTTATTCCCTGCCCAAATGGCACAGCTACTCAACATTTTCAAAATCATTCAGCTCTTCAGGTGTCAGTCGAGCACATTCAAAACACAACCACTCTTCACATTCGCCACACTGGATCCATTCATCTCCATCAACATATATTCCTCCACACTGAGCACAGTCATTGTTGCAGTTTTCTTTGTTTTCTTAGAATAATTTCTATTTTCCTTTCTAGACCTCCGATTTTTGTCCACGTTTTGATGCTTTGGTTGTTGGCAAAACTTTACTAGCTTTTGCTTCCCTCTTTTGTCTCCTCGTCTCCTTTTCCACCACTTTCCTTCTTTGCTCGTGAACTTGGGAGTTAAAAGCACACTGCGCCAGTAAGATGGCGTGGCAAACTAACCTTCTTGTTTTTCTTTGGAACTGTTCTTTCTACGTCAGGGTAGTACCTTGTCCATAACTAATGACAATGGCTTTAGCTTCCAAATATAGAGGCTTCCACGCTGCAAAAAGGGTATCATCATCAGCATGGATGTTGTTCTCTAATCCGTGATGGAACAATCTTTTTTGGTTGTCATTTAGCCCAGCTTCAAGCCCTTGCAATACCTTAAAGAGTGGGTTCTATCATCTAAAGATGGTAGCGTATTCTCAGTAACTTGAGTTGAATTCAAAAGGTGCTCTGATCTACCAGGAGAAACAGTAAAGACCTGTAAAGGGGAGCTGACAACTGATGGGTCAGGTTCATCAGAAGGCCCTGCAGTCACATCTACCCCACCTTCATCAACTGCCGCTTCATCATTTCTACCAATAGCATATGCCCCTGAGATACCATCTCCTTTCGGTCGTCCTTAAAAAATTCTGCGTTTCCGGCTACCCAATCAGTCCTACTTTCCGCAAGAAAAAGAAGTTTTCCGACCGGCGGAAGCTCTGAAAACACCACCATTCCTTTTTTAAAATTATTCTTCTATCCCATATTTTTATTTTCACATGTAGTTGTCCGGAGCATAAACTGCCTCACACGATGACTTGGCATAGGCAAGAACACGAGAGAGGTGGATGACAAAACTGGTTCGCACCAGGCAGGGCGGTAGGTAAAGGTAGGATGTACTTGCTGCCTAAGCTCTAAGCCAACAAGTCACATAATTAGTGGACTCCCGCAAATTTAATTGAATCCCCACATCAGATCAAAGAAGAGAATAACACATA
>JAOBRC010217466.1:0-14904 GCA_027575255.1 Scolionema suvaense | reverse complement strand
TTAACGCTGCGAGTAACATATTAAACCCCTCTTTGAAATTCAGCAAAATTTAGATTCAAGGATCTGTTCAATGAGTAGCAATTGAACAAGTAAGATGAGATAATTCCACTTGGTCTCACCATGCGCCATGCCTAATTACCGTTGAGAAGCAAAATGGTAGCAAGCCAAAATTCTCCATAACTTTAAAAGCAGATATCTCTGGAACTACAACAGCTTTCTTCATGAAATAAAAAGCCACAGTCATGTTTTTGAAGGCTCTATTACCATACCAAAAATCATTTTAGACCGGTGTATTGCTTTAACACAGGTTTAGTCATTCTGAAGTTATGGAATGGGACCCATAATACCCCCCTCCGGGGACCACCACCGCCAAAATGACCCCGGTGCGGATAGGGTTAAGAAACTTCATGAATGCTGAGTTCTACAAAGACATGCACTAAGATAAAATTGGTTAGTAACAAAAAACGAGTCCATCGTTCGGCGCATCTGGAAAAACTATTTTGGTCAACTTGACGTCACATCATCAGCCGTATGACGCCATCAAAAATAGACAATTTTCACAAAAAATGTATGTTTTGACCCAATTTTTTTGCCCAATTAAAAATGCAATAGTGGCTAAAATTAGACAAAATGGAAGTATCACATAAGAAACTACAATCATGTGAAGTTTTAGGAGATTCGAAGCAGTTTTCAGGATAAATTTGCAGGAAAAACGGAATGTTCATTTATGGACCTAGAACTGTCCTTTTTGAGGCCTTAAAGATCCATGACTTACATGGTGATTTCAAATTTTTTGACGCTGGATCATAGACCCAACTAAGCTATATCATGTGTGAAAATTTGACTGTTTTCATAATGGTGTTTGCAGCAATATCGGCAGAAACCCACCAAAAAACGACGTTCTGATGTACAAAACCCATCTCAAAAGTTGTGCCATTCAAAAAACGACAGAAATAGGTCCAATGCAGAAAAAGTTAACAATAGCCTCAAACCACACTCAAGATGCCCTGTATTCTTGGACACAGATGCAGCTTTACCCTATGCAGTCCATAAGTATAAGAGTATGGTCTCCCTTAGCAATTGAGTGAACTTAACGTTTTATTTACTGATTGTCATCTTCGTGCCAAATTTCAGAAAAATATATTGAGCAGTTATCTGGAAAAACGCGTCGGTGACAGACAGAACGACGGAAGGACAGAAGGATGAATGGGCGGACGGATGGACGGACGGACGGACGGACAGACCTCATTTTGTAGGATAGGGCTCCTCCACTAAAGCGGGAGTCCAAAATTTAGGCCATGATAAGACAACAGACAAAGAACATAGGCTATTAAAAGTGTTCACAAACTTACCTTCACAACCCTAGTCTGCCTGGGGAGGGGGGTGGAGGCAGAGTAAAAACATACCCTCAGAGGAAAGTCTGTGGAAATCGCTAAAAACTGAGCCAGGCCAAAGGCTTGCTGTTGCCTCTTAGTGAACCAAATTCATCAGTACATGTTGTGATGAAACTTCATGAGTACAGCCAGCCTGGTTCTAGCAATTTGCAACTTTTGCCTGAGCTAATAAACAAAATCATGTAGTTTTGGTATAAAAAATTATATGGGGGAAAAAGTGCCATGCAGAAGTTGGGAGAGAACCATACAATCTGGAACTGGAAGGCCAGGTTTCATTTAAGAGATTACGGACTTACCGAGCAATCAAGTGTGTTTGTAACGATACATTTGATCACCCCAGCATAAGACGCAATTTCCACGTTCTGAACAGCTGAAAACGGAAGAAAAAGTCTCAACTTAACCATGCGTGGTACAATGGAATTTTCATCATCACGTAATGCAAGCTACAGCTGATGGATACATTTGGAAGACAAGGAGATTAGTGCATTCATTCTTACCCTGGCCCAAGAATGCAATAGGCAGCCACCATTGCGACACTGAGACTGAAATGTTCCAATGAAAAAGTGGAAACTTAACTTTTCCAATTGCTGCATTTATATGAAATACTTAACTTCGAAATTTGGTCAGGGAGCTGACAGTGCATTATAGTGACAGGAATCAAAATCGGTACGTTACAGAAGTAGTAGCAGTAACCTGATGTAGCTTGTTTACTTATTCATCTTGAGAAACGCTTACGAAGCAAGATGGTGAAATTCTCTCACAAGGTCAAATATACTTATACATTAGGATCACACAGAACTTAGCAAGTATTACCGACAACTCTAGCATATTGTGTCGCCCATCATAAGTAAATGAAGCATGCCTTGCCATCGCCTATTCTTAAATTGAAATAAATAACATTTAAATTATACAGGAAGAATACTAATGATTGAAATAAATAACATTTAAATTATACAGGAAGAACACTAATGATTGAAATAAATAACATTTAAATTATACAGGAACAACACTAATGATTGAAATAAATAACATTTAAATTATACAGGAACAACACTAATGATTGAAATAAATAACATGTAAATTATACAGGAACAACACTAATGATTGAAATAAATAACATTTAAATTATACAGGAAGAACACTAATGATTCGTGTATCTGGCACTCTTACTGTCCGAATTCCTCTGTAAACACATTGCAATAGCAACCTTGCAAATATCGGCACGGCAACACCCATAGAAAGAGAGAGACCTAGGGGACAGACAACGAGTGATGTGAGCCAACAATTTCTATGCATTAGCAGTTGTGAAGCATTTATATTTTGTATTGCCAAAAACTCTGTTATTTAACTGACTCTACCCGGATATCAATGTCAATCCAAAACAGGTTCCGCCTAATGAGAGACATAATTTAAAACCGAACTCCATCCAAAACAGTAGAACATAGCAATAGTTAAAAAAAAATTGAGAAGCAGTTCTTTTAATGAAAGTCAAATGACGAAAATCTCACCTAGTTCACAAAGTGTAGCCAAACAAGCTCGAGACAGCCGATCTTTTTCCTGAGAGGAATCACTCGAGATTGCAGCTAGTGTCATAGCTAGAGACATCGGAAAACACTGTGGACACAGGTACACCATCTGAAATACAGGATATTGACAAAGAAAAACGTGTTTCACCAACAAGATTAAATTGAGGTTAGTAATTAAAAAAATCCACACAGGCAATCCAGTTTAGCCATCAAGACAAAAGATAGACGATTAATCACTAACATATAGAAATATATAATCGAAAAATAAAATGCATTTGAACCATTAAGAAAAAAATTTAAGGCTACTTCCCCAATAGTACCATACCGACCCTACCATAACATCACAAACTTCTGACAAAAAGTGTCAACAGGAGAATTCAGTTGAACCATTGACAAAACTTGAGGTAGATGATGTTGAACCATTTTCATATCCCAAAACCAAACAGAAAGTGATTTCAAGACAACAGCAGCGAAAATAACTTAATATACCCCACCTTTCTGACTAGTCTCAGAGCTTGAACACGCTCAACTTCAAACGCTGGTAGCATATCAAGGGACCTACAAATAAGTGAATAATTGCTGTGACTTAGAAAGGTCTAAAATAAAAACCTGACATCTCATTAAGTATATCTATAAAATAGCAGAGACCAAATTCTTAGCCTGCTCACATACTCTGCTCAAAACTTCTGGTTTCTCAAAGAGTCTGCTCACAATCACTCAGACAAGCCTGCATAACCTGTCTAAAATAACATACATTACTTACCTATTCTCTTCACACTTTATCTCCTTCAGTGCTTTCACGGAATAATTGGCAGGTGAGCAACGAATCGCGCACCTTATGAAGTGTTTCCTGAGTCAGGCGCCCTTTTGTTTGACACAGAAGTTCATTGGCTTTGGGAACGCCGAAAGGAGTCTAGAGGGGCGCATGCCTCGTTTGCCATGCTATCATGAGGAAGTTCATTTTCACGGAAAGAGCAGAGGTAGGTATGGATTTCTCTCAAAGGAATTTTGCAGGTTTACTAAGTCAAGCAAAAACTTCGTGGGGATCGATGTTTGTAGTATAATTGTATTTCAATGGTTCAATAGTTCTGTGATTGCATTGAAAGGAAGACTAAACAAGAAAAGCAGTAATGATTCCTCCATGGTTTCCAACTGCATAGTAACCAAGAATGCATAATGGTAGATCATGGTGGCCACTGCTTCCAACAAGCCACTGCCTCCAAAAACCGATTTTCCAGGAAACCTACTTAAAAACAGGCTTTTTTCGAGGTACATTCCGTACAAATTCAGTTCTACCAACAAAGTTTCCTGCAACCTAACTCCACCAACTACCCGCTTTACAGCACTACCATAACTAATGAACACTGTGTTTGCAACATATGCTAACTACTGGCAAAAAGGTGATCATGTAAGTGGCTGTTTTGTCAGCTAAGGAAAAAATAAATACATTTTCCAGGTTATCCAGGTGCACTTAAAAAAAAAACCCAAATTTTCCCAGATTTTCCAGTTAAATTTTCAAAATAGGATATTTTCCAGGTTTCCCAGGTTTTCCAGGTTGAGTGGTCACCCTGAAAACAAAGCTTCAACGATTGCCAGCAAAGGGAAGGTTGGGGTTGGGCAGGGAGAAGCTATGAACTTACATTAGTGTTGGATAACCCCAGCTTTGTGTTGTAAGATATCTAATGCGCGATCGTTTAATAACATAGGACTAATTAATTTCCATACTTTTTATGTCTGACGTGCGCTATTGTTCAGAGGAAAAGATACGCCCAGGCGAGCAACGATGTGCGTGCCTTGATCCACTTCAGGCGTGCTGGCGCTATCGCGCACCTTAGAATAAAAGCACTGCTCCTTGGTAACATCATAATTACCACCAATTCCCATAGAAAAAGTTCAGGCACAGCAAGTTCACTTGCATCAACAATTTTTTGATGCAGATTTTAGCCAGATTTTTCAAAAGCACCGCATAATTAAAATTATACTGTTTAGGCGCACATATTAATAGATCAACCATGCAAATAAACGCAGCGAGGTTGGGATGGCAACAGCCTAAGCAAATTCTGTCTCATTTACATAATATGCACTGAAGGTTGTTCTCACAGCTCTGGTGATACAAAATGGCCTCAAATGGCAGGGTCTGAAGAACGTGCTTGAACGAAAATGCTGCTAGAAGGCACTTTGCCACCAAAAAGAGAAAAAATGTTGCAGGCCTTTATCCAAACACTTTGAGGTACTTCATCTTTCATGTGACGATTTAGCTTTTTTATCATTTTTCAGACAAAGAGTTAAAGTATGTTCAAGTGGGTCACAGGCAAAGCTCTGTAGTCGCAGTTTATTTTACTTTTTCTAAGTGTTTAAATCTTCAACTGGAGGGAACTTTGTGAAAAGTGGTAACAACTCAGGAGAAATTCTTTTTCAGAAAAGCATGCAAAACGCTGGAAATACGTCAAAAGAAGAGTGTAGCAAAACGGAAATTTACTGATAGAGTTGCTTTCTCATTTCATTCAATCAAAGCCAAGTTGAGGATCAAAACTCAATTCAAGATGAGTTTCGACCACCGTTTTCTGGTGGAAGAAAAGTGCTAGTACAAATGCCTATACTATAAACAGTAAGTCATGCATAGAGGCATACTTTATCTGCTTTCAGAGTCAGTATTTATTTTAGGAATCAAAAACAGAATGTCAATAAGAAAACTTTTCACTTTTTTACAATACTTGTTGAAGAAAAAGATATCCCCACAGTGATGAAATGAATTCCCACAGATGAAGGCACATTTCATAAGTCGCGACAAGTCATTTGTCTTGCATGTTAATAGGATCAGGATTGATACACCTATGCTATTATTTTTTTTCCGACAGCAACTGTACACCTTTTATCAAAAAGACAGCAAAATCAGTGTCCTGGCCAAAATATCTTCCTATAGAGGGTAAAAGGGCATGTTTTTTTAAAAAACTAAATTGCTGTGTCTGACAAAATAAAGCACGTGTTCCTTAAGTCCTCCAACAAATGCTCCCTCCCTTTGGTTTAAGCCTGTTCCATTGGGGGGGAAGGGGGTCTTGCTAGGGCTTTCAAAAATATCTCAAGAATGGTTAAACCCCGCATTTTTCAAGCAAGTTATATGCCTAAGCTATGAGAGTTTACACATATCCTTTCTAAGTTATAAGCATGTGATAAGCTTAAACTATAAGAGTTTACGCATATCATGTCTCAATTCCGGGCAAATTGAGCCACATGTACACGAGATATGGGACCTTTGCCATGAATAGTGCAACTGATTGTCGGCATTTTGGATACATAAATTCCATAACATGGCTGAAAATGAATGGGTTTGGGGTGTTTAAACCATTTCAAATGCACCGCAAGCAAAGCCGTGAAACTTGACATAATTAGGCACCTACAACTAATTATGATGTCACTAAACAACTAATGAGGTTAATTGTTCAACACAGGTTGGTCTATTGCTGCACCAAATTTGTTGACAGTATGTAGCTATAACCAATACGAAAATATCAGGCTGCAGAATCCAGCATTTACCATATAAACCGAGGTCACAAAGACCACATACAGAATAGGGTTAAACGCATCACACTAAAAAAATTACGTAAAACTCGGAAATAATCTGTTTATTGGTTTAACGAAGGCTGATTACCGCTGATAGTGATTCTGGTACGATGTTCAGCAAATGCTACCGTAGCAAACATGTTTCACTATCATTCATTAGAGAGTTTCAACTGATAAATCAGACCGAAACCAAAGCATAAACAAAGAAGAAAGAAAGAAAACAAAAGTCTGATTAAATTACGTTGAATCCGTTTCCTGCTTTCTCGAAAAAAGCTTTTCTGCAGCGATAAGTAAAGGCGTACAGTCAAAGAAGTGAAGCAAATGAGCTATGACATATATTTCTGTACTGGCTTATGTTTCTTCTCCCCGGTTCGAATAAATGAAGCTTCACACTTGTGCTGTCTGCAACACAGTTCCAATTGAGAATGTACTAATACAAAATCAATACCTAACCCCTTTTTAAGCCTATTTCTTCAAGTGCGACCAAATTAAGTTCATGGTCTAATTTAGCATTTCACAGCACATATATTCACCAACTGTCTGGTAGAATTGTCGAGCTTGACTATACATGCATGTTACATGCATACAAAAATAAGTAGAGAGAACATTTGACAAAACATGGCTGCAATGAAACATCACCGGTTTACATATGAGCAACAATGCTCCAGAGAGAAAGTAAGATAGTTAGCTATTCTAACCCATTTCCAGGAACGAAGCTCTGAAGACTAGGATCAGACAAGAAAATCTTACTTGGAAATGAAAATATCGATTCTTTGACTGAGAAAGTTCATTAAGCAATCTTCACCCATCAACAGATGTCGAAAAGCACGGAGACCAGCAGCTCGGACTTCTTTTGCGGGACTGATTAGGGCTACCCGTAAACTAAAAGGAATTAAACACCTCAAAATAATGGCCGTGAATTCTAGTATCACGAGATGTATAAGACAAAACACACTAAAGAGCTGCGATATTTCTAATTGGTTACAAGCGCCTCCAGAGCATTTACTTAGACACCTTCAGATTGACAGTACAGCTATGGCAAGCACCAGAAACACCTCAGAGGCCTGTCTCTGTTATGATGTAGAAATGCGAGTAGCTGAAATCCACACTTAAAGCAATATACCAGTCTAAAATGGTATTCTTCCCGTTGCTAGATCTTGCAAAGTCATGAATATTGCTTTTTATTTGAATAAAAAAGACTAGGTGGTTCTTCTTCAATGTTGCTTCGAACTTTGATATTTTTCACTGTTCCTGTGCTTCTCAATTCAGCTCATCAATGACGTCATCTAAGACCGTTTCCAAGGTTGGTGGCTTTCCTTAGCAACTCAACATTTCTAGGTTTTGTGTAAACCTTAAAAGCAACATATTGCACCTCTATTTCAAATAGAACGAAATTGAGATTTACTAATGATTGCAATTAAGAGCAATTCGGCAATTAAGATGGAATAATTGTACTTGATCTGACCATGCGTCATGCATAATTAGCATTCAGAACAAAGATGATACCAAGTCAAAATTCTCCTTGACTTTGAAAGCAGATATCTCTGGAACTACAGCAGCTTTTTCATGAAATAAAAAGCTTCGGTCATGTTTTTGATGGCTCTGTTATTATGCCCAAAATGATTTTAGACCGGTATATTGCTTTAAGGTTCCTGCCATTAACATTGCTGTTCAGATAAGCTTCGAGAAAATTACTAACCATGTGAAAAGTAAAATTTGCACAGAATTCCATCCTCTTGAGCACATACGTTATCGAGCAACAATAATTCATACCAATAAGAAGAATCTTTTTGCGATGGGACAAAAATTTTACCTAACAAAAATTTTGCTCAAAGAATACTTTTTCACCAGGGCTTCAAAATTATTGTCGGTATTGGGCAATGTCCGGCATGTTCAATTGTGTGACAGGCAGAATCATACTTTAAGATGGTCATCATGTCCGGTAGCTTTTCAATCAAAAGTGAGTCGTAATTTAAACATATTTCAAACAGTGATGCACCTCCCACAGAAGCATATAATAGTTATCTTTACATTTTATGCACAACCCTGTCACGTGTACAAGCAATTTCCTTGCACATGAAAGTCCCCAATACAAGAATCACAATTCACATCTGTCCTTATGGATTCAAGAAGTGAAGTGTATATTTTGCAGAATGCATTGGCAAGGAAATTACTGTTGCATTTCTATGTCTACATTAGTCTAAACGTATCACAGTCTAGTCTTCATGTGTATCATATTTAGCGTAAAAGCAATGCTCCTAGCAGCAATGGAAGCCGCCATATCAGCAAAGGGCAACATTTCATTTCGCCGTGATGGCCCTGTAGGATAAAATTGCACTCTATAATTTAAAGTAAGAAGCAAAATTACGTATGACAACTCACACCTCTGTGGTGAAGCTGTTTGTGCAATGCAATGCTGTAAGCAATAGCAAGAATATACAGAGACCAGCGGAAATTATGTATGACCGACGGAAAAAGCAAATTTGCCAAGCATTGTGTCCGATGGGTTAAAAGTAATAGTTATTTGAACCCAGGCACTCACTAGCTATAAACAGTGAAAGTGGCAAAATTTTGTCCAGGTAACAAAAATTTAGCCTGCCAAAAATTTTCCCTACAAAAGCTCCATCCACTCAATGACAAGCTCCCATAGAAGTTCTGGCTGATCTCCCATGGTGCAGGAATCATGAACTATCTAAATATATTTTTCAAATAAAGAAACAACCAATACTAACATAAAGCAAAAGCTGGTCGAAGTATTCGCAACTTGGCACCTAATATTTTGGTTACAACGAAGACCAAAGATGTCAAAAGATAACTTGGTTGTCAAAACTTTGTTGTTACCAAAATATGACGTTCCAAGAAGCAAATACTTGGATCAGCTTTTGCTTCATACTATTTCAAGTTATTGGATGGAAATAGTTTCTAACGCATACTAAGCACAGCGACAACTCATACTCTTGAAAGAGTTACATACCATGCTGCAATTTCTTGAAGAGAAAGACCAAAATTGGAAGTCGGAGGTACACATCGAATGAACTGAAAAATAAGCAGCAAATCATAATAACAGGACACTGTGATCAGTACCAAGCATGACTTCATTAGTTTTAAGCCACACGCTAAGTTTCAAACAAACCAAAATTGAAAGGGCTTCCTACGATGGGTTTTGCAAAAATGTTCCCATATTAGAAGCTGAACAACTTGTTTCAATGTAGCTACAACAAGAAAATATATAGGTTCCATTATGTTTCCATTGTCCGTAACGTTTTCAACGTTTGACAGACCAATTTTACAAGAATTTGACCAGGCTTCGAATGATGGAATGGCTTTATCTTAGTAATGTGAACGGATAGGGCCAAAGAATTTCAGACTTATAACTCTGGCAGACAGACCATCACCATTTATCAGTTAACTCAAAAAGTTCACATCCGATGAATTCTATTAGACATGGTTCCTTCAAAGTTAAACTCTGAAAATTTCTGTTTAAAACTAAGAAGTGCTAGGATAATCACCAGAACATTTGTTGGTAAGCGCTTCAAAGAAGTTAGAGGGGTATGAAAAAATTTGAAGAATTATTTGAGAAAGGAAATCTGGGCTGCTAAATACACATTATAGCTACTTGTGCTCATGTCGGTACCACAAAAAAAATCGAGAAAAGATAATGAGGCAATCCAAGTCAAATAGAGACAATTAGGCATAATAAAATGCAAAATATATGGCGTGATTGAATATTACAAGCAAAAAGATTGTTAAAAAATAAAACATACAATGGAGATTGAATATTACCAATGCAAAGATTATTCAAAATAAAATGTAAAACAGAGGTTGAATATTACCAGTGGAAAGATTGAACAAAGTCGAACATAAAATGAAGGTTGAATATTACCAGTGGAAAGATTGTGCAAAACAAAAGATAACAAGATCAACACCTGTAGGAAAGTAACGAAGTCAAAATGGAAAGACTCGCAGGTGAATAGAATAGATCAACTCTTACCTGCGCAAAGTTATTCAAGTATCCCATTCGTTTCGAAGTTGGCATGTTCTCCTTCTTCGTGATTTCACTCAACAATTCTTGCATGTTCTCAGCAGCATCTACAAGACATATAAACAAGAACACATTATCATATTTGTAGTGTCTAAAATATGTGAACAAAAAGCAGGAGAACCTTGATTCACTGAACAGCATATGAATGTCTGTTACATTAACAGCAGTTCTTTACATAAGCAACTCTACTGTTTAGCTCACACTTAAAGCTGTTCAGCAATTCTCTGAAATCAGACCTGGACTAACAACAGCAGCTGCTTAAAGTACCATGTCCACTGCATAGGCTCACACATGGTACTTGCATTTTTTATTGCCAGGGGTTTATCCCGACAGTAAACGACTTCTGACATACAGTCGTCAAACTTAAATCCAATTCAGTCATAGATATGATTAGCAGCTGTTTTATCACAAAAATTACTCACATAAACAAGTCATTTTATGCAATGAAGAAGTGCATGTTGGGCGGTACCAGTCCAAGCAAAATCTCTATATCTCATGATGCCTATTGTTTCTACTTCAGAAATTAAAAAAACAAGAATAAAAAAAACTTCAAATAGCTACTGAACCTGCTCTGCACGCAAGATATCAAAGTCGACACAACTTGGCAACAAACTCCCTTTAATATATAACATAACACTGCTTTCTACTGATCGCTTTACAAGACCACCTGTGCCACTTTTATTGAATCCATATCACCACCAGCTGTTGAGGTTTGAACCCTCCACCTTACATGAACAATGCAACGACGCTACCAATGAGCAAAAAATTCCAGACTCCATGAATAGCGTGAATAGCACCCTCGAAATTATGTAGCAAATACTGATACATTCAGTTGAATCAACGAAGTGGTAAAAATTGCCGGCTTCTGTTAAGTGATGGTCTTCTTGAATTACAGAATGGCCTTCAGATAGTAGCTTTCATTGATCAACCAGTGCTAGGTTTTAGTAAACCGTCACCTTTCATACTGGCGGCTAGCGAAAAATACCTTGATCTACTACTCAATTCATGATCAGTGGATGATGGAACCTACCTCTAGATAAATCCAATGAAGGAGCTTCCTCATTTGGCTGTTCCAGGCGGGAACCTTAAAAAAGAAGACAAGAAACAATTATGCAAGTAAAAATAATGGAAAGATGAAAACTTTTCCCTTTGATGGAGGTGGGTAAAACAAGTGAGACAAGAGGGGAAACAAAAGGGAGAAGAGGGAAAATGAAGAGAGAGAAAACAATTTCAAGCGCAAAATTCCAAAGGCGAGTATGATCTGAAAGTGCTTCCATCCGTGTCCCTGCACAGTTCTATGTAAAAAACTATTGCGCATTGATTCTGATGGAGACTGTCAAATCGTCATGTGCAGAATGCATCATGAAGTGAAACCACAGAGAAAACTTAAGACACTCGACACCTCTATGTATATAAAAAGCAGTTATTTTTATAAAAATGGGTTATTTTCCTTTATATTAAATTCAGTTGCATAGAACAACTATGAATTCAGCAAACTACTAGAAATTCTAAACTTCGTCAGTCCCAGCATTTGACGAGCCCTTGATATAAATTGGGCTGTCACAAGCTAACATTAGGAATTGCAGCCTGATCGTGCAATTGAAAGTAGATGAAGGAAGAAAAGAAGGCTGCAAGAACAGAAGATGGAAAGCAGTGATGAGGAAAGCACAAAATACTAGGAGCTATGAAAGACATAGCATCAGGCGTTAGCAATATATAGAGCAGTTCATAGGAGGGAATAACTCTGCTGATGATACAGTATGTCACTAAAGCGTTAGAAAGCATAGGACTAGTTAAAACAGTTAACCCTCTAATCAGGTCCATTATTTGTACTACAATGGGAAAGAGTAGCCTCACTGACCAAAAACACTACTTGACCAAATGTGCATTGACAGAAACAGAATTACCTCTGCACAGCAAACAATAACCCTGTTGGTGTTTGGTCCTAGGAGTTTATATTGATAAGGAGAATGCAAGCATCCGAAGACATAATACCACTCCTCAGATTACTGCTGAATGGCAGGAACATTCAGAGGCAATGTGCAGGAATGAGAAATTTTTCTTACCTACCTCAGATCATACACAATTTAAGACTATTTTGCTTTATGTCTCCAAAGAACTTCTGTAGGTTTATCTGCATTACAGACCTTCTATCCAACTCATTCTAACTTTATAAACAGGAATTTGGTACTTTGCAAGAATCAGAGGTCTATCTAGCTTCGTCTAACAAAAGACGCACAGGACATATTCCATAAGGGGAGGACATGAAATGGACTGTACATAAAGGATAGGCTATCATGAGAATGTCTTGTTTTCATCAACGAAGGGCCGGCTGAGTCATTCAATGGGCTAATACTAGGCCAGACATGGCAAAATCTTTCATAGTAAGAAACATAAATGATGTACAGAATATAAGATATTAAAAACTAACCTGAACCAAAACTTCTCCGTTTAAATTTCTTCATTCTCTAAGACTGAAGATGTCATTCACCATCCAATCTTGTGCGGCAGGACTTTGTGACCAGCATGTTATACGCAGATACCCAAACAGTCATTCAGGCATGGAGCACTACTATACACTGCACTATATCATATTTCACATTTTACTACATGATAATAAAAGGACAATACAGGGGAAAGCTAAAATAAAGAGGAATTATTACATCTAAATAGCTAAGCGACCGTTCAGTGGAACTCGACCATAAGACCTACTTTGTTTTTCTCTAGAAGTCAGGCTGTGAAACGAGAGGCGAGAGATCGCTCTCACTCGCCTCGTCACATGCCTTCTGGGCTCGAGGCGAGCGATAATCACTCACCTGAAATGTCTCAACGCTCGTCTCCAGATGTCTGTATGAATCAGGAAGTTGAAATGGCTTATGGTAATCCACGGAAACGGAAACGGAAACTATGAATTGTTAGTGCAGGTTCTCAAAATACGTTTTTCCAGTGCTAGGAGAGAAATTTATGCATTAAACTTGTGATTCGCAACCAGTCAGCAGTACAGGAGCAAATGTTTTTATTTTCAAGTTCGTTGTTTTTCATGTCCTTCACAATCTAGCGATGAACTAACGGGGGTAGGGCAGCTAGAGAAATGGAATGTAAACGACAGAAATCGATTATAGTATCAATAAATGCAAGAGTGTTCCTTTTCCTAAACCCTCGGTGACCAGGGTGTGAACAGCTTGCCCCAATTGCCAAGTTGACCCCCAAATTGCGTTGGCCCTTGGTAATAAGACAGCAAAACTGTGCTCATGGTGCCTATACACTTCGTACGTTGATTGGAGAACCATTGGAAGGACCTTTAAAGTTAACATTGAATCAAAAGTAAACATCTCCTTTCTACCAGATCTACAATTTTCCCCCGTCTTGAAGGTCGCTTGTCCACCCGGGTTGTTTCAAGAGTGTCACTTCCCTGAACAGTAAATTTGCTGACTTCTCTAGAAAGAGAACAACTACATTCTAATCAAAGCAACATTATTTGTATAATACGAGACTAATAAAAAATGCATTTGCTGTAGACGAAAAGGAAGAACCGAAGAACCAACAGCTGACAAGAGTTTCTTGGACCAAGATAATGACAATGATTTGAATCTGAATGCAATCTGCTACAGAAGCGTTCCACATACATTACCCCCTGGTGCAGGAGGCATGAGCATATGAACTCGCCATGTGATCAGTTTCCGTTTCCGTTTCCGTGGATTACCATAAGCCGTTCAAATAGCTTCTCTCCTTAGTTTCAATGATCACTAGTCTGTTTGCATGCCGCGTAATTATCAGTTTCAATGGTCTTTCTTTGTTTAGCGCTGTGCGTGCCTGTTTCGCAACACGTTCTAATGTGTCGCAAGTGTTCGTTCCTATATAACAACAATTGTGTTGGATTAGTGTGGAGAGAGAGAGATGACGAGTAATCTTTTCTCCAAATCTAAGTGCAAGGCTTCTGGTTCAGCTACCGAAGAGGAACTTACCAAGAAGAAAAAAGGTGGTGCTGTAAGCATTGAGACATTCAACAGCTGGGGAAAGGTGACACATTTGGTTTTAAAACCACAACGGACGAAAAGTGTATGCTGTGATCAAACATACGTAGCATACAGAATGGAAATTCCCTAAGACAGAAAAGAAACTCCGTTACTCTATTTAGATCAGATTTTTCATATAAATTCTACTACAGCTGTGCTCTTACAATAAATACAACCAAATTGCGTTTGGTTTATCTAATCTGGCTGATCGTACGACTAAGCATCTGCGACGGGTAACAACACGGAGAAAAGTAACGCATGCGCGGTAGCTAAGTTTTTACTATCAACACCCACAAGTAAAAGATTATTTAATTTTGTTGGGCATGCTACAGGCCAGACGTGGGCAGTGGAATGCAAACTCTGCT
>JAOBRC010217355.1:0-14904 GCA_027575255.1 Scolionema suvaense | reverse complement strand
AAGTTTCAGTGCCATAGCTATATTTGTTCGCTTTTTAGGGTGGGGGGGGGGGTTAGTTTTTACCCCCCACATGCAACCAATGTACATCAAAAAGCCCATGCACAATAGGGTTAAGCCTACCTCCTTCATCGAAGAAGAGAAGAGGTGAATAACATGTATTGAGAGATGCAAAATGAAGATTTCAAAAGAAACATACTTGCTTTATGGCAATTGTCCATTAACAATAGTATGTTTTTCTTATTCTGAAATTTATACACTGGAATGTTCTACAGGCAGTTTTTACACAACAATCATGTCCCGTAAGGGGAGCTCTTGCAGAGAACTGTTGCGGATAATTCAAATAGATGGTAGGAAGAAGAATTCATAAATTTGGTACAAAAACAACAGTTTCTTCATAACAGTAACTGACACAGCCAGAATACTTCCTATTCGGACCTGTCGGCGGACAACCATTTTTGACCAGTTGAAACAAAGAAAGCCATATCAATGAATGCAATAAGAGACAGCCGCTCTGAGCCAATGTCGTTGTAAACTAACCTACAGCATTTTTTTCATTCAAAAGTAGTATGGTAATACAGGAATTTCCAATCCCTGCGCCTGTTCCAAAGTCAGAAACTTGCTTCACCACAGCATATTGCTGACCCATTTGCGACGTGGAAATCAACCAATTCTCCGCACACCAAGTTCAATTGCAAAAAGATGCAGCACTTCATATACACTGTCTGATGGACAGCAGGCAATAAAGCAAGTGCAACTTACACAGTCCAACATACGGTGTTATTAAATATGGCATCATTAAAATAACCATGCAGTAGCAAGGATAATATTGAACATAAAGACAGTTAGCTCACCGATGAAATATCCCAGCAGCGAGCAATGGAAATACGAGATTCGACTGGTTCTGTCTCCTGAGTCTG
The DNA here is from genome assembly GCA_027575255.1 of Scolionema suvaense. Classification (NCBI taxonomy): domain Eukaryota; kingdom Metazoa; phylum Cnidaria; class Hydrozoa; order Limnomedusae; family Olindiidae; genus Scolionema; species Scolionema suvaense. The sequence goes on along the minus strand of JAOBRC010217355.1, from coordinate 13,987 downwards.
TTGACCGCTTCAAATTATCGAAGCGAAGAACAAAGCATAACAGAAACCCAGGAACAACCTGTAGTAAACAAAGAATTACTAGGCATTGAAGATACACATGTACGTCCAGAATTGTCAGAAGCAGAAAGGTTGAAAGACTATTATAAATAGTTCACGTTGTTCCTACCTGTTAAGTTTAAGATCAGCGGATTAAAAGTCAATAATAACAGTTCGTCTTACTAAAGTGGCAGAACGTGATAATCAGCTTGACCTTCAATAGCGAAAAGTCCCCGCTTGATTGTCCACTCAATCAAACGTCTGTAGAAGGCACTGTAGGACTAAAAGTAATAAGTCAAAGTTCTGAAAATTGTCAAGGTGGGCATGTCCACCAGGGAGGTAAAAGCAACGCAATATCCCAGGCGGTCTTCTTTGCATCAATAAAAGTGAGGCTTTCCAACTGAGGTGAAAATATCGAGCAGTAATAAAGAATGACATGGCCCCATTGTTAGTGGCTGGTGGCTCAGAAAACGACAGATTTCAAATCTACTTTGGAGTGTTCTTGGCTAATAAATGAGGACATTCAGCTGCTGCATGTGTGCTGCAGAACCTGAAGTTGTAGTACAACTACTTTTATATGTTCCTCCAATGAACCGCAAAATTCCACGTTTATGGTCCCAAATAGCAAAAACCATCATTTTTAGGTATTTTGCGTAAATTTTCACACCACTTCTTGTATTTTCGGATATAAAAAAGAACCATAAACATCACTGACTTCTAATTATGCAAAAGCGTTAGATGATAGTTGATTAATATACTGGCAAAGTTTCCTTGTCATTCATGAAGTATTTTGGGATTTAGGTAGGGAGGGGGGGGCCTGTCAGACCCCCATGATAATCAACACGAAAAAAGGACATGCAAAATAGGGCTAAAACATGAAGGCAGATTTATTTTTCTCGCCAGGCTCCCTGATATATGATGCTATACGCTACAATATGTAAAATAGCCCATGTCTCTGCCTTTACCCCAAGTTCTTATTTCTGCTCGTAAAATGAATGAATACTACACATGAAGACGATCATGCAAAACGTTGCTTAACGCAATGAGTTAAAAAGGAGAATCAACTGATACCCCAAACTCGAGTCAAACTCGCTGAAATTTGTTTTATTGAGTTTCTCTTTCTGTTCTAAATTGTAGTTTTAGCATCAAAAGAACATTCCATGAAACAAGTGGCTATCTTCAGGAACTTTCAATCCTTCTTTAAAAATTTGCCTAAATCATGTGAAACCTTGACCCAAAGTATGTCCAATTTGGCCAGAATATGTATCAATAAATTTTACAATATCAAATAAAGATATTGGATTTATGAATGTTTTCAATAACATTATTTCTGCATGTCATCTCACAACACCTGGGGTAAGGTTGAGAGTGAAAGGTTTTTCTAAAGTAATGCTGAATCGAACGGTTGAGTAAAACAAACGTAGAATCTACAAGCACCGAATCAGAAACACCAAAATCTAGCACATTACATGTACCTACAGCAAATCTGGCCATCAAACTTTATGTGCAGTGTCAAAATCGAACATTCAACAAAATATTTATGTCAAGCTGAACTCATAAAACTTCCCGTATGTAACCAAAGTCTTACTTCTACATTGCCACCAATTTGATATAAGTACATCAGTCTTTTACTGATGAAAATAGTCAAGTTACAGCATACTATATACGCGTTCAGTCAACTTACTATGTCTCCCAGTCCAAGCATTGAAAAATGACCAAGCCGTCTGGAGCTGCAAATGTAAAGGGTATAACTATCAACCACATTTTCAAAGACCACATAAAGTTTAAAAAGAAATTGAAAGACTACTTATGGACTACTACATGAATATGGGCAACAGTATGGTAATTGATACATCAAAAATGGAAAGATGAATACTGAAAGCACTTCCGACTGGCTGTTTGAATTGGTTCACTGCGACATAGAAGCCTATGATCATTAATATTCTTTCAAAGACTAATAATCAAACCCTTTGAGTTATTAAGGTTCTGTCACAGCATTTTCATGTTGCACAACAGTCCAGGGGTTGGAGTTTCAGCATATCGAAGGACACAAAACGGTCAGAAAGGGGGTTGGCGGAAGACATTTTCATTTTGCAAAACAGTTGAGGGGTTTGAGTTTCACCATATTGAAGGACACAAAACGGTGAGAAAGGGGGTTGGCGGAAGACATTTTCATTTTGCAAAACAGTTGAGGGGTTTGAGTTTCACCATATTGAAGGACACAAAACGGTGAGAAAGGGGGTTGGCGGAAGACATTTTCATTTTGCAAAACAGTCGAGGGGTTGGAGTTTTACCATGTTGAAGGACACAAAAGGTTCAGAAAGGAGGTTGGCGGTAGACATTTTCATTTTGCACAACAGTTGAGGGGTTTGAGTTTTACCATATTGAAGGACACAAAACAGTCAGAAAAGGGGTTGGCGGTAGAACAGTGAATTACTTTTGAGTTTTAACTATACAACTTGAACAGATGACTTGGGGAGGGCATTAAATGAAACTGGGACACCTAGGTGGACACATAGAATCGTCCAGACCTATCGCTCCAGTTGAGGTTATAGGTTCCAGTAATATGAATCCCTGTCAAACAGGCTCAAATCAGGGGAAAATTAGCTAATAGGCCTGGCTGAGAAAGATCTCAGAGCAGAGTATCGTTGATTGATTTGTTGCATACAGTTGAAATGTGAATGGATGGATGGATGCAGGAAAGTGCTTGAATGAAACATTGATCTCCGATCACGTTACTGCATGAATGTGGTATTACAAACTTCACTGAAAGCAAAACAATATCCTAGATGCAGAACATCAGGGCCTATTCTAGAATTTGACGACGGCATCCAAAACAGAGAGAAAAGGGCAGATTTCAGTCATGTTTTCTCAAAAAGGCTGTTGAAATAAGCTTTAAAATATCAAAAAGGGCACTGTCAGGTATTCGGAACCTTTTTTCCTCTAGAATAGGGTCTCAACATGTTCCAAAGAAGAGGAGAGAGCAGCGGATAGCACATACAGGCTTTGTTATAGCCGTATTTGCTTATGACCAGTTTGTCTGAAATATTGAGTTCTGAGAACTGAATTTAAATAGAAAATTCAAGACTTGCAGTTGCTAGGAAAGCATCTAGATAGCACTAACCAATGCTAAAATGTTTGACCAAAAAAGGAACCATGTCTTCAAGAAATGTACTCTTGTCTAAACTCCAGGTTTTGGACTAGAAGTCACTTTATAGTATAATTGAGTTCAGTGAATCAAGTTTCTTACATCCGATCACCAGCTAAGTAAGAGGTTAGAAAAAAGTCTGACATAACAAGAGAAGCACTGCATTACATACCTCGGGAAGACCAACTTTCCAGGTAGAGACAGTTTCACTGGCGGTTTGAAGTTTTCTTGAATATTCAGTTTATCTGCCACAATATTTACCTAAAAAACACAAAAACATAGCTTTCACGGTTGTTGAAGAATATCATTGAAGTCATAGAAAATTCTTGAAATGTAGAAAATGCCAACTTGCCTAAAACACTCTTTCAATAACTATGAACAACAAAAAAGTAAAATATCCAAAACAGCATTCTTGGAGACAATTATGCCTACTAAAATGTCTGCTCTTGACCATATCTTTAAAAAGTATGTTTGCAAACGTTACACAGTTTTCTCCCAGAAGGATATGTTCAAATATGTCCATGGAACCATTATGTTTGAGGAAATAAAACCTGTTAGACGTCTTGAAGTGACTTACCTCAACGTAAATTGCATCCCTGTAAAAGGTCACTTACTAAACAAGGGTACACAAAATATCTGCCCTAATCAGAATTTGTCGAGCATTTGACCTCAAGACAGAGTGATAAAGCCTCTTGAGGACACAGGCTAATGGCCAACCACCGGGCTCCTTATATAACAGACAATAAACCACAGGCAAATGATCATCATACGATGCATTGTTGAGATGACCAGGGGGGCAAGCATCTCTGTCAGGGTGGCTGAAAAAAGTAGATCTTTTAAAGCCAAAAGCGCTGACTTAATTACCTGTTGATAACAAAATTGTTAGTTATGCAAGCTCACTGCATTTGTTACTTTTACATTAATTTTTATGAACCCTACGGCCATTCTGCAATGCATAGCATGATGATTTGCAGATGTAAGCAACAGTGTTATCTACATAGTCTATGTCTATTTCTTATGAACCAGCTCAATTTATATTTTTCCATGATCAACTACTACCAATAGTTCAATAAACATCCTCACACCAACGTACATTCTCACAACACCATACATTCTCACACCAACATAGATACAATGTCTGAACTGAGCTTCACATCTTTCAAGCAGGTGATACCTACCGGATTGTATGCAGGTTGTGTGGCGACTTTGACCATCACATTTACATTGAATATGTACTCTGACAGGAGATACTTACCGGATTGTATGCAGGTTGGGTGGCGACTTTGACCATCACATTTACATTGAATATGTACTCTGACAGGAAAACCTGGAAAATCAAGAGCATATCAAAGCCAAGGAAGTGTCTCGCCATTTCTAATAGTACGGACAAGCCATTTGAATAGGTACACAACGTACACAAAGAAAACAACACGAAGAAAACAAGGCATATTGCTAAACAAAGCAAGGCACAACAAAGATTGTGAATGATGTGATACGCAGTGAAGTTTTAGATGATAAAACATAAATTTCAGTGAATGGAGTAAAGCATTGTAGGACACAAATGATTTGTCCATGGCCAAGACATTATAAATACGAGAATAGTTTTCTTTGCAGATTTTTTCACTTCAGTCACCCAGTGCTAGGTTTAATGAACATCGTTTCAGCCCTCATGGATTGTACACTAAGTAATTGCAGCCAAGAAGATTCGAATACAGCACCACTGCGCAAACAGGGTCCTGTAGATTATCAACATATAGGGAAGGAAGAGTCACGACTCCTTTATGGGGAGGCCAGAGGGCTCCTCTGATGCGGGGAGGGCACCCGGTAGGACTATTAAAAATACTGCAACAGAAAATCCCACTTAGTCACAAGAAAAGAGCTGATTTAGTATACATGTGTTACAAATGCAAAAACAAAACAAAACAAAAACAGAAAAGAATGATTATATATGCAAATTCAAATGATTTCATTCCATAGACATCTACAAACTGTGGAGACAATATCTTGAATGTACAACAAAACCAGTGCCAAAAGAGAAAAATTTGGTAAAATGAAGAGGCACCCAATGGGTGTGTGTGTGTGTGTTTAGGGGAGGGGAGGGGGTGGGCAGGACAGGCCATTTGATGAAGAGGAGCACAGGTCATTTTTGCCATCATAGGGGTAGGTGCTGCTAATGAGAAGAGGATTTGAAGTGAACTACCGATAAAAAACAAAATCACAACCCACATGCAAAATGTGCACTTACCCAGAATACATCATATACTAGCAAAATGCGCACTTACCCAGAACACATCATATACAAGCAGGCCAAAGAGTAGGAGCACAGATACTTTCAAGCTTGGAAGCCTCACAAATGCTATCATTGCAACACATAAGGCCATTGCAAGAGCTACAGAACAAAACAGAATGATTCAGAAAACAGTCATAGTAAGACTAATGCAACAAAAGTACGCACTGACACAGAATGTTAAGACGCAAATAGTGCCCGACTGCTCCCAGGCCCAGCGCACTTCACCCGTTTGCTAGGTCTGCTGACATTGGGCACTAATGTCACGCAGTTTGGTAAAAAATTAGCAAGATCTTGTAAAAGCAAGACAAAGGCACAGCTACTTATTATCCTATGTATCATAGCAACAGCTGGAATCTGCAAAAATACTCAAATTTTCTGAAATCCGCACAGTATGAAAGCATGTGACAGAGCTATGCACTCAATAGGGTATTGAATTCGCACTGACGTAGCAAATTGAATTCGCAGTGGCGTACAAATTGAATTCGCAGTGGCGTACAAATTGAATTCGCACTGAAGTAGCAAATTGAACTCGCAGTGGCGTACGAATTGAATTCGCAGTGACGTACAAATTGCATTCGCAGTCAGTCTGTGAGCAGGCTGCAAAAGTGCTTCCCATGTTCACAAAACAGATAAATGGTTGTACTATGGAATAACTAACTTAGTTTTTAGAAACCAGTGACCTACGAAGGGCTTCCCTATGTTCAGCAATTCCACTCTACATTCATATACATATTAATTAAGCAGAAGAATTAAATACAAGCACAATACACAACAGTGAAATGACAGGCATCACAGAAAGCATTGGCAAAACTCCATTGAGTTCAATAGAGTACCACAGAGAGTAACAGACAATGCTAACAACTCTTGCAACACAAGTGAGTTGAAAACATCACTGAAGGTGAGAAAATTTAGAACAGAGAAACCAGTACACAGTGCTTTCATTCTAAGGCACGCGATAGCGCGCACCTCCATACACGCCTGAAATCAATCGAGGCGCACTCATGATTGCGCGCCTCAGTATGTTTTCCTGTGAAGAATCGTGCACCTCCGACACAAGAGGTAGCTATAGAAATCTATTACGCTACTATCTAATTAAACCATCGTGCAAAAACTTGCCGTCAATACTATGTAACACCTCTGATACAGCTTGCTTCCCGTGAAAAACCGAGTATCTGACCCTGTCCTGCAGGAGAACCAAGCGTGTCTGTTAGGCCACATGCAGTGTGCATCTCTCTTAGGAGCCTGTGACGCCCATTTTTTCCCATCGGCCACAGCAGCTCTTCACTCGCAAGAACTGCTTTGCTGATGTTGTCGATGGCCACTCGAGCTAAAGAAGGGATTGTTTTGTATCTAAGCGAACAATTTGTGGATTATACAGAGAATGTGGAACTTGTCTTTATGGTCAGTGGCCTTGCTTTTTTCACCTTCGCGACTTCAAGCAATCATTCTTTGCTATGGTAAGAGGTATAGTTCTGTCGGATCAGATAGCCAGGTCCGACTGGACCCTTGCTCAGAATTTTGGAATTTTTGAACCCTGGACCGCCGGAAATAAATGTGGCCGATTACCGCAATTACCGATTATTGCAATTTTTGCCGTCGCTTGTTTTCATGAATTTCGAGGACTGTACTTGCGATTGCAGGCTTCCTACAAGTTTGTAATTCTGCGTAAAAGTGAACATACTTTGAGTTAAATATGGCGTGCCTTGACCAGGAAAATCCTTCGTAAGGCGCGCGATACGTTGCCCGCCTGCAATTTTTTCATTGAAAGCACTGAGTACAACAATGAAACTATTACAGATGATAGAGCTCACTAAAACATGGCATACAGTTTTTATTTCATGAAGAAAGCTTAGCAAAGTCTAGAGATACTTTCTCTCAAAGTCCAGCAGCTACCATCTTGCCATTAACTATGCACGCTGTCACTGGGACACTAATCAAATTATCTAAACTTTATTGCCACAATGCTCAAAATTAAATTGTTGTGAAGGACTCACTCTTTCATTTTATCACAAAGTATGAAAACATGTTAAAGACCCATTTGAAAAAAGATGTTAAGGCTTCAGGTCACCAAGAAAATGGCAATGCTTAACATAGTGCCTCGCAGACATAATCAAAACTCAAGATGGTAGCAGCTGGACTTTTGGGACTGAATATCTCCAGAACTACACAAGCCTTTTTCATGAAATAAAACTCAAAAAAACTAACATCACCATAAAAATTTCATTTTCCAGTTTCGAGTTAGAAACCACGTTTGCAATACTGTGGTCCCAAAGTCGGTAGCTGTTTGCGCTACGCCTACATAGCTCTAGCGATGAATAGCATATCTGCTTATTATAACTTATTTTAGCAGTGGTATAACTTAACCCTATCCGTACTGGGCGCCCCTGCCACATTTTTTACCGTTGCTGCTAAACCGCTGAATCAAATGCTATGAAACTTAGTGAGTTTTCATAGAATTTATCTAGGAATATTTTGGTTTAAAAAAATTTCCCGAATATACCACCTGTCGCGTACAACAGGTGTTTTCTCACAGGCGATTGGAGGCAAATTTGATGTGTGCCGTCATCAAAAAGGCATTTTTGCCTCAATAAACGCAATAAACAACGTTAAACTGGTGTAAACAGTTAGGCAAGATCTTTTCATAGCCTTTTTAATGCTTTGGATGGGATTGGGACCAGTTTCCGCGGCTGGTGAAGCTCTGATGACGTAACCCTGAAAACAATAGATTTTGATGGGTGACCTTAACAAATGATGACGTCATCATTGCCACCTGCAATTCTTGGGATCGAACTTTATGTCATTGTGTTCCTCACATATTGGCCTACTTACATACCACATTTCATGCCTACAGCTTATTGGAAACAAAAGTTATCGAGGGGGGGGGGGCGCGGAATCGCCCCCCCTCAGTTCTGAGGAGCCCAAGTAGGGATAGGGTTAAGGGTAGCCCGATAGCCCAGGGCTACAAAAAATATGGAACTTCTTGTAGGGGCCACCCAAAAATGCAGCTCTGCAGCCTGACAGGGCTACAAAAAAAAAATGAGAAGTGTATTAGCATGTAAGTATTTTGCTCCTATGGGCAACAAAAAATAGGCCAGGGCAACATAATTTTTTTCCCTTCTAGCCCGATGGGCTACAACCGAAAATCTTTAACATACACCACTGTTTTAGCATAAACTAATAACAACAGACTGCTGAACTGTGATCCTGTCCCTAACTAATATTAAGTCTTGAATGAACACAATACAGCATTAACTATGCAAGCCTAGAATGAACACTGTCTACGTGCCATGATTATGTGCCACCAACCAAAAAATATTTCATGAAAAATAGCCTACAAAGATGGTCACAGACAAATTCAACATCATATATAAAAGATCTCATAAGCACCACAAAGAAATTCTTACCATCCATCAGCAGCCAGTGTCCAGTTAGAACCCACAGCAGTACAATGACAGATGATGTCAATAACGCGAATATCTCAGCACTCGTAAAACGTCCACAAAATCCCAAGGATATTCTGAAAAAAGTAAGGCAAATAAACCAAAACAACACAAAAGCACTCAGCATCTTGGATGATGTGAATACATAAATTATACTGGCTGAAAGGCAGTAATCTTTTGATTCATATGAATACATATCAGTATTTTATTATATTAGGACATCTACCTGAGTACGGCTGACGAGGGGCGGACGGGCCTGAAACCTGGTTCTGTTATATTGTAATGTGGCTTGTGTGTAGATGCCCTAATATAATAAAATACTGATATGAGATTACCAAAGGCATTCTTTGTTCAAAGATATGATATTTTGAAGCATATGAATACAACTTCGCCAAATGAACTCATGGAAATAAAGGATGAGCTATCAAAGATCAATGTAAATGTCGTAGAAGTTAACCAATTTGCTCTCATGATTTGTGTTGTACCATGTTTGTGTGCCCTCGTCTGACCAATATGCGAACAAGCCCAGGAATTCTTAAGGTGGTTTGACACCGAAAACGGTTGAAATTTTCGAAATTTTGATTTTAGATCAGCGAGTCAGAGAAGGATTTCAATTATGTTTACATCCAAGTTACGTACTGTCCACATTTTACCTTTAAGGTATGCTTTAGCTCTTTAAGCCATATATTAAGCTCTATGCGAGCCTTTTTAGGTCCAAATTTTGCCCTTTTTTGTCAAATTTTCTTAAGAGTTTTTGCATAAACTCACGAAACCTTCACAACTTCAGATACTGACCACGTAAAAACGAAAAAAGATATTTTTGTTCTGTAAAAAACGGGTGTTCGGGTAAAGGCTGATCTGTTGTATTGCAGTAAATCAAAATTTCGAAAATTTCGACCGTTTTCGGTGTCTAATGCTTCCTGCATCGGAACAATGTCATTGGTGGAGGATGGGTGGGTGGAGTGTGCCAATAATAGCTTCTGGAAGGTACTCCTGGAGTGGAGTGGAATTCATTTTTTCCTCTAGACGTTCTAACCAAATGTTTTAAAATTTTTGGTCAGGCAAGACACATGGATAGTCAATCTCAAGTAGCACTGATGGATGGATTCTGTTCCGGGCCAACTTCAGAAGCCCGATGCATTTTGCATCCGCATCCTTGGTCCCATTTCAGCGTAACAATGTACTCCATCCACATTCAAAAGGTCTTAGTAAATCAATCTTGTTTGCCTACTAATTATTACAGTAAAGTAATGTGGTAAAGATGAACACAGGACACAATGTTAGAACCGAAGTTGAGTGCCTACGAAATTGACCCATCGAAATATCAGGGTATCTTGGTATAGAACTGTTCGAGGAACGAAATGCAATTTTTCCTTTCCCTGCTCCCAATCAAGCCTTAAACAATTATTTCTTGAGTAGAGGGATAGATGGGGTAGTATTGGCTCAAACAAAATGTTAAGTTTTAATTTCATTTCCTTAATTGCTAAGAGAGACTATGAGGTCTTCTAGGAATGAGAATGAAAACTGATAGTGAACAACGTTGAAGGGTAAAGCTGCATTTATGTCAATAAACACAAAAGGTTTTTAGTTTGGAAAGAACCTATCATTAACACTTTCCACATAAGAAATACTTTAATGGTTTTGGATAGTTTTTTTTTCCTTGCTTTTTCCGGAAGGTTTTTGACAACAGTTTCGAACAATGCCACTCATTGGTTGTAAATACTTGCACAATGCCACTCATTGGTTGTAAATATTTGCACTAGAATTTGGTAAAAACAGGACCAAAACACACATGTAGAAGACACCAGCCACTTTTATGACATCATATGGGGGGGGGGAGCAAAGTTAAACTGAGCAAAAATGTTCAGTTAGATGGTCTATACGATGGACTAATTTTAGCAACTGATCAAGCGGTGTCCCATTTGGTGTCTTAAAAGAACATTTAACCAGTTAAGTTGCCCTTGGATAAGCTTTACTTTGACTACAATTTTCTCCAAATCAAAAAGATGAACCTTATGTGAAATCGTTAAAGCTTTATGTCCAATAACAAGTTTCATTTCCACAGAAAATTTAAAAAATTGCTCTTCATGCCTTCAAGACACCTACCAAGGAAATTTGTTTACAATATCTGGCTGTCCAGATCACATCAGTTGTTTGCCATTGGTTAAAATTATATCAACAGACTCTGGCAGATTTTTCTTTATCAATCTCTGAAATAGCTTCGTCCACTTAGTGTACTGGCCAGCCATGAACAGATGAAAGACACAGATACAGACTATTATGGAAAGCATGATGTTCTTATGGATAGATTTACAGAGACAAGATTTTCAGCATGTCATGAGACATACAAAATGTGGAAAAGATCTGCTAATCTGGAAGGCTCATTAGAAGTTGCCAAATATAATTGTTCTCCGAACTAGTAAATAGCTTAGCAATAGAGATATCAAAACTGTCATCTTGATAACTATACCATGGGAGCAGAGAGTCTGAGATGTAAGATTATCATAAATTTTTATTCTAATTTTTCTTTCATGCCTAATCATCTTTTAGTAACGTTTCAAAATTTGTTATTTTATGACACAATACAAGACATCTGCTTTGAATGAAGCATGAGTCGACCAATGCTAGGAGCCCTATAAGCAAATAGTAGTAACTCACTATTTCAGTTGTAACTGTAAAATAGATATATATTTCTAGACAATTGCTCGTTAGCTAGCAGCTAAGCATTGAGTAACTACCAGGTTACTAATTATATACTTGGCATATTGCAAAACAGACACTTCCTCTAATGGCTTCAATAGTGCATGATATATTCTCCAAATGTTTCATATGTTCAGGTTTCAACAATAAACATGGATAACTAAAACATAAACTAGCAGGTCATTGGGAGTAGGTACATACTTTGTGTTTGAGTGAACACATGGAGATAGTAGATGTTGGAACACAGGCAGAAGAAGAAACGAAAACGCAACCGTAGCCAGGACTGAAAGACGAAAAAAGTCAATATTACTTCTCAAAGTCAGATTATAAAGAGATCATTCATATTCACTTTTTCAAGCTACTAAAAATGTTCTATGTGTCGCAACCAATCATGAAACAAGCATTTACCAATATGTCTCACACATACACACATGTACCAATATCTGTCTCACACATACACACATGTATCAGAGATCAGGCAAAAATAAGTCACCCTGCACGGCACATATCCCAATAGAATGAATATGCTCACAATACTCTGAAATTATGCAAGTCATAATGAGCAATTGAATCGTCGAATGGTGCTCTATTCATGCCTGGTTAGATCTTTTACATTAGTTCTTTTTCTTCACATGCTCCCCTCCTAAGTCAAAATATCAAATAAATAACCCACACATAAAAACGGGAAATAAATTTAAAATAATGCTCATAAATACTTATGTACGAGGCGTGAACAACTTCCAAAGACAATTAGTTTAGAATGAGCTTCTTTGCTTTTGTACAGATACGTCAGATTGGGATAGAAAATTTTCTTCGAGCTTCATGTGACTAAAAGTCTCAAGTGGTCAAATTTACTAGCATGCATGAGTTCTACTTCTAATTAGAAATACACACACACACACACACCACAGTTGCATACATAGTGACCACCCTACCCAACCAAAAGCTATCTGAACAACATCATGATGTAATCTTTGGCTGGCTGCAGCCTTTAAAGGCTTTTTGACCTCAATAACTCAACATAACTGAAGCTGGTACAAATGTCCTAACATTTTCTGCATGTCAGTGGTTTTGCTAGGTTTCGAAGTAGACTTGCAGCATTGGAAAATAGGCGTGCATGCTCTTAAATATGAATATCTACGCAAAGCGAAGTTGGGGGTCTTGGGGGGAGGGGTGCGCACTGTAAGGCCCTCAAGTGGGGTACCGGACAAAGCGAATTTGTTTTATCTTTAAACAGAATTAGGTTTCAGGAGCAGGTTGGATGGTGATGAACCTAACTGCATGATGGTTGGCAGATTAGATCAGCTACTACCTGCTACCATCCACAAAATATATTGGCACAAAATGCAGATCAAGTGGAGACCACCTTCCCCTCATTTCAATGTTGTTGTATGAGATTAATAACTCAGCCTGGATTCCTAATTCCGTAACAGCATTCAAATGGGGAGAGGGATTGTGTTAAAATTTTTGTCGGTAGCTAAATACCAAGTTGTAGCTTGTGACGACAAAAATGACCCACCTCAAGCATTTGCCTGCATAATCTGGTATGCCCATAAGCTGAATTTTTATTGCATTTGATTGTGCATCAGCCACAAGTCCCCAATATGACTGGCAAGGTAGGGCGAAGGTACTGGTGTAAAGGAATGTTATACATACGCATACATTGTTCCGGCACATTCTGAAACTGTAAACAAAACTGGCAAGGGCATTCATGGTTTTGTCTGAAACACGGAAATGTTTGTGTCTGCTGCTGATTTGCTTGAAAGTCTTCGTAAAGCCTACGGAAGTACGCTTGCTTCTTGAAGCTAAAGTGTATATTTTCTCAAGGCATCAAATTGGTTAACAAAACAGTTTTTTTTCTTATAGCGGATATGGAGTCGAGTGCAAATCTTTTCTCTGCAACCAAAACAACTTCATGAATAAGTAATTTTCAACACAACTTGACAAGCCACCTTGTATGTTTCTGCATGGCATTACCTTCGATTGAAATGGGAAACCATTTCATTTTTCTAGATGGGTGATCAATTTTCGGCAGACATCAGGTATTTAGATAATTAGTTATGTAGAAGGATACAAAGTTCTTCCAGCAAGCGTCTGCAGGCAAACCTCAATGCTGCTGGTGCATGGAGTATTAATCGCGTAAGGCAAGGAATTTTCCAAACGTAGGTGTGCAAGGATGCGAAAGTGGGCGTGCAGATTTGCACACCTGCACGGGTCTAATGAAACCACTGGCATGCAATCAGAGAATTGTAATGAGAGAGAACAGAAAACCATATTCATGAAGCCAATTCGAAATTGTTAGTATTATGTGAATTAATGTTGTACATGTGTGGTCTGTGTTTTATGCCCTGTCCTGTCTGATATGGTTTGAGT
>JAOBRC010217244.1:0-14908 GCA_027575255.1 Scolionema suvaense | reverse complement strand
GCGATTTGGTCGGGGCAAAAAAGAACCTAGGTATGTGCATTACACAAGCTTGAAATACTGTTGACTGGTATCAACTAGATGCCAAGAAATTGTTAACAGAAAACATCTGAGTTTGAATTTTAAAGGTTTATGGTGAGCTTTTTTGTTGTTAGTGGTGTCTTGACAAAGTGTCAAGTAATCCATCAAACATCTTGTTAGGCTTGGGCTGCTGTAGGTAGAAATTTTTGGGGCACACAGGTATTGAAAAAATCATTTAGTGGTACTAATTTTTACAGGTACAAGTTGCTTTTCGATTTTTGCGATTCTAAGGTGATGTATTATCTTTGTGAACTCTTCAAGTATAATTTTTGTGTAAATATGCTCACACTGTTGGCATGCAAGTTCACGGGCTTGGTGACCTCGCATTCATGTGCATGCAAATATGCACAGACAAGAGTCATTGGCTCCACATTCAAAGAAGTACGGATGCTAGTAGAGCAGGACGTGTTTTGGCTAATATCGTTGGTCTTTTTTCAGCCAATAACCAACATTTTCTATGCACAATCAAAAGGTTGTGTTTTATTGGTTACCGCTTATTATTTCTCTACTGCAGCATCAAGATCCTGGAAGCAAAATGCCCACCATGTGTAAACAAACTGAACATGTATCGAGATCCCTCAGCAAATAGTTTAGAAAAGTAGAGTCTGTCCTGGGAATACAGTGTTTCATTTGAATGTTAATCTTGACAAAAAGTAGCGCTTTGCTTGCACAAAAAGATTCCAAGGTCATTCTTGGTAACAAACCACGTAGCTTCTCAGACCTCTACGGGATGTGCTGCTGTCCCTGCTCTTTCGCAATTCTGCGAGGCTTATACAGATTGCTTCAATTAAGGTATGTCTATATTGATTTAAGTGTGGTGTCTGTTGCTTATGTCGTTCTATATTGCCTCATTTCACAACTAAAATGTTCTTTATGTAATATTGATTTCGAAGCATTTGGTCAGTACTTCTCCTTCTTTGTAGCACTTCAGCAACAACCTCTGATGGTAAGAAGAAACAACCAAAGTCCAAGAAGTCCTCGGAAGGCTTGCCACGGACAATTATGGTTCCTCATATGTCAACTAAACAACGACGTGGTGGTAAGGGCATGAAGAGGCTATTGGCTAGTTCTGCATGTAAGTGGCCGGGTGTTCTTTTAGACTCTTTTTGTGTACTATTGTGTTCTACCTAGATTGTTCTACTCAATGCTCTAAAAATCAATCAAAAAATGTCCTTTTCTTTAAAATCTATCTTTAGTGGTGGCTATTTGTGGTCGATATGATTTCAAATATACCCTGTTGAAAAAGAATTGCATGTTGCTCTGGTAATTTGGAATTTGTATCGGTGCTGTGCATGCGGCTTCCTGTTGTTCGAATCACTACGGATAGGGAATTTTTGTGGGAGTTGTTTTATTGGCTGATTTGCATAATATGAAGTGAATTCTACTATCTTCTTAAGGACTTCTACTGGAAACCTTTTCATAGTGTAGGAAGATTTGGGGGTTCGTATTGCGGGGACATATAGCCATGTACATTTGTTGTTGCTGCTCTGAGTTCTGCTATGAGAATGTCAGAAGCTAATCTTTCGTTTCCTTCATCCCATGTTGGTAGATTCCTGAGTCTGTTCTCCGCTGATGCTAAACATGGCAATACATGCAGTACACGGCATCCTGTTTTGTTTACGGTTGTGAAGCCCAATAAATTTGTGTATGCCCCTTTTGCAAGTTGACAAGAAAATAATTGTGCCTTTGTTTCGAAATATCTGTAACTAATGCTGTTCTGTGTAGTACTGTAATTGCCACACTATATGAAGATTTAAAGCTTCCTCAAGTCTGGCATTTTGGTCCTTTGTGTAATGTCAGGTGAGCATATGATAAATCTTTTGCTTCATTGCATAAGGATGTGATCATCTCAGATCCATGTTTTTTTAATGCTTTTTGTTTGGCCTAGAATTTTATTTGTCCACATTTTAATTTTCCCCGCTCTGAAAAAGGTTGAAAATAAAAAACTTGGATGTTTCACAATGTCATGTTCAAGATGAAATTTCTGTGCTAGGTAATATGTCCAAGAAGATGAAAATAGAGCGAAAGAAGCAGTTCGACAAATTAATTGCAAAACGGTTTGAAGACGTACGCGAGAAGGTGCGACTGAAGGAAATTAAGAAGAAAGCACTCAGGAAGAACAAGAAACAGCTGCAAGCAGCAAATTATGGTTCGCATTTGCAAGGTTTAGTTTTGATATTGTATGCCTTACTAGCCATGCCATAAAATGTATTTTGTGTGGACTAAAATTTAGTCACATTAAAGCAGTGATTACAGCTGGATTGCTGGTCAAAATTGGAGTACATTGTATTTTTTAATATCCGTGTCTATCTGACTGATCTTAGCATATCGGAATTTCATTTTCAGATTTTCAGACCCAATCAGACAAGTATCCAAGCTTTTTGTTGGGGCTCATTTTTTGCCGTGATGGCGTTTTCACATATGGTTGACAGATCCATAGGTTCCATTGCCGGTTGGCATGAAACGGTATTTTTTTTAAATTTGTGTCGCTAAAACTCTACCATCTCGCAAAAACTATTTTTGATAAAGGTTGTTCATAGCCAAATTCGAAATGTGCATTTTCCGTTTTTGCTCACAGAACAAGACTGCTGTCAACGCAGCTGAGCCAGTTAATGCTACTAAGTACACATGCATCAAGCAGTGTCACAACACATACACTTGAGTCATCTTCAAATATGAAAAGAATAGCAGCTCTTTTTCTATTGATCCTTCTTGGAAAAATAGAGCAATATATGCCATATCCACTTGGAGGCATAGCAAATCTCGTGCAATACACCTGTCACCACTCTAGTCTCGGCTTGGTTTGGTAAAACCATGGATGATTTTAGAGGTCTGGGGACTAACTTAAAATTATTGGGAGGTAAACAAACCTCTTTTTCCTCAAACTGTGTGTTTTGATTTGTTGCTTTCTATTCTGCTCCAAGAATGGGCCAATCTTAGTGTTTCTTTATTCTGAAAAGTCATGCATGTAGCTAGTTTTACCTGTTCGACAGCAAGGAATGTCTAAACTTTTACATTGATACATTTCTGAACAATTGTATGGTCATTGAATTAATATCTGTCACTGTAAGTCAGGTAAGCTTGTTTGCGGTTTGGTGAAATAAAGGAGTGTTGGATTCCAGGGGAGAAATTTTTTTGGCAGTGAGTTTTGGTAAGCATTCCATAGAGGCTTCGTAAACATTGTTTTAGGTGACTGGTTAGTTGGTGTGTCCGCCTCACTGTTTGTGAGGTGGATGTACATATTGATTTGGGCACAATTGTGATTACGAGATGCATTTCTGCCGCTGTATCCCTTCAGCAGGATTGGTTTGCTAGCCCCCAAAATTGTGCTGCAAAGTTAGCTCATGCACATTTCCCGAAAACGAGAGCTCTAGATAATCGTCTATTGTGCAGGCAGACAATACAGCATAAATTCAAAATCAGATAAATGAAACTCTTAGGTGCAAATATCAGCCCAGACGTGCTTAGATTTGCACCATTGTTCCCTTTGTTCCATTATCCTCTGTTTTGTAGATAAAAAAATGTTCTTTTTAATGCATGATCGCTCTGATGTTTTTTTCTGTCAACGTAGAAAACCTTTTGCCTGCCTGAAATTGCAAAAAAATTTAACAGATATCATTCTCACTCTCTCCATGGAGAAATTATTTTGGTTATGGTATATTTTTCAACCTCTGTGATTTTGTAGTTAAACTTAAACATAGTGCCGCTTGATGGTATTGATCAATTGAAAAACATGTCGCAGATATGGTGAAAAACACCTTACCCAGTGGATTGTCCTCTGAATAGGCATATTTTTGGCATATTTTTTCGCCACGAGAATATATCAGGACATGGTAGCCTCCCCAACAGTGGAACAGGAATTACGTCCCCGCCTGTTGAGTACAAGAATACATTCTCAGTACTGAAGTCATGCACACCTGTTGCGTTCTCAGCGAATGCTCAGAATACAAGCGCTAATCCGCTTGTCTTCCATGTGTGTCCTTGCATAACGAGCTATAGCTCGTTTCATATGCAAGAATTTGCTTGTCAATTACAAGGTTCAGGGTACAGTACTGAAGATTTTGAATTGCAGAAAAAATGTACTTCAGTATCAATATGTCTATGAAATCTCCTTGAAGTATATGGCAGAACCTATTCAGTCGGCTAGAAAAAAATTTTGAGCTATGGTTTCTTTAATTGGGCATCATCTAGACGGGCAGGGCATGTGTTTGATTTCCAGAGAAACGGCAATTTTTCCATGTTTTTTTAAAGATCTTATTGTTTTTAACCTTGAGGGGCAGCCGGTTGCGTTCGATAGTCCATCTTTTTTTGTTTTGTGGGGAGAGGGCATCTCAGGAAGTGTTTATGTAAGTTTTTTGATCAATTTGCCCGGAAACATTGTTTGGGGAAATTGGTTTATTATGCTGCTTTGGAAATCAGATGAGGTTCTGTAGACATATGTAGCATCAAACATTAGCAGAAGCCTATTCACGGTTAAGGAAGGAAGTAAAATCTTATTTTCACTCAGATAGGTGTGTTGAATCTTTAGCTGCTTTGCCATCCCTATTCAAATTGTGACGCAGTATTTTAACAATGAATGTAGCTACCTATTGGTTGTTGACATTGGCAGCTATTCATTAAAGAAAGCTATAATTCCTTTCGTTGCAGACGATGTTGATCGAGATGCGTTGCGAAAAATGAAAGGCTTGAGAGTCACGTTTTCTGAACGCGAAGACGCTTACATTTTGTTGGGTGATGTCGTACGCACCATGATGAAGTTGCACGAAGTTGGCAACCCTCTTGAGAAAGAACATCCAAAGATCTTATGGCGACAAATCCGAGACATCATTCATAAGGATGTGAGTGAGGCTCGTGATAAAACGTGGAATGCTGTTGAGCGTCGAGCACGTTATATAAAGAAGTATCCACACAGCTTGATTGTATACAAGACCTGTGTGGCGGAATTGCAGTTGAATAAGGTTTTGAATTTCAGTCTTCAATTATCGCTGGAACCATACTCTTGTTGAACCTGTTTTATAGCAACCCTTCAATTACGGGAAGGTGTTTATTGTCTCTTGATGTTTTAAGTCAAATCTTTTCAACAGGAGCATTTTCTGCATTCTTTTCGTTGGAGTCTTTTGTTTTCAAATCCCTTTTTGTCTTTGTCGAGTTTAGGGTTGCTAAAACTTCCACACAGAAATACAATAATGCTACTTAAAAATGTTGCTTGATGCATGATATGAAGTGCGATTAAGTATGATCTCATGTGCTGGCCAAGTTGACTCACACTAATGTCCAGCTAGACACATCTTTTCATTTTGGCTGTTATTGTACTAGCTTAGCACTTGTGCGGAGAAGATCGGGACATCTAGCCCTTTCTTCCCTGGAACAATCAATTGCTGTTTCTGAAACAGAGTTATGGTAAAGATAAAAAGTCTCGATCCAAGCAGTAGGTTGAAAAAAAAACTATATTTTCAGCACCCAGACTTGGCTGAATGACAAGTGATGAGTAGGGGTTTTGCGATATCTAGCTTTTAGTGATAGTGAAGTGATGGACAAAAAGGGTGTCCACACAACAAGGCTACTGGCATTATGGTATTAGAGCCACCAATTTCGTTTCTTTCCCTGTTTCGGAGACTTTGGTGTAGTTCCGCTGAAAAGAAGAAGTAGGGTAATGCAAATAAAAAGCAAAGAAAGGTTTAACTGGGAGTTAACATTGTGGTCTTGACCTAAGAAAATGGTGATAACTATTCGGTAAGACTGCAGCAAAATCAATGCAGTGGAAGTGACTCTAGAGATCTGAATTGTCTCAACTTGCTCAACGCGTATGTTGCCATATATATGGAAGTGAGGCCCATTAATTTTGTAAGGTCCCATTTGTTCCTTTTTACTCACGTTCGATATTCGGTCCTTTATTAAACTCAACGTTTTTCTTTTCTCAGGAGTTTATGTCATTAATCTCAGACTGCACTGCAGACAACTGGCGCAGCAAAATGTGTCAAGCATTCGAAATGACGCAGATCATTTACAGCAAGCATTTCAATCCTGAAGTTGATACACATGATTTTCCGTCGACGATCGAGGAGTTGAACACACGGTATATGCTGGAGTACGCTCATCAACAGGTATGGCGTTATTTCCTCTTTTTCGCTGCTTTGTTTTGTACAAGTCTTCCAAGCGTTTTTTAGACTATAGTAAGATTCTTTCTGTCCTCTGATCGTTCTGGGCTTGGCTAATCCTCTCAGAAAAACCTCTTTTTGATTAGGCAAAGCTTATTTTATAAGCATCTTGAAGAAAATCCGACTTAGACCTGCCCTTTTCCCCCTCTTGCTGGACGCTGCCATCTTCTTTTGGAATAGGCACTGAAAATGCTGTCCAAATCCCTGAATGCTGATTGTTGCAAACTGCCATCACAATCTGCTCTAACCCCATGAAAGATTGTTTTGTTACAAACGTGTGTCTATTTATTGTTGTAGTCAGAAGCCGTCTGATTGGTCGTAATGTGCTCATACTCTGATGTGCAGCATTAATATTCACGCTAAACATTGGAAAGCTTTGACTGCAGCTTTCCTTTTTGTTTTATCCAAGCTGTGCGTTGAAGGAGTGAGCTGAGTTGAAGTTGAGCAGAAGGATATCCTCCTTGCTCGGCACCCTGATTACACTTTTGACTGGTTTTAATTGAAGAAAAATTGAGTTTAAAAGACTCCGTTTGAAAGCTCAGATAAAGCACCAAATGTATTGCAGAGTTGTGATGGTTATGAAAGCTTATAAGTGTATTGTAACGAATGGTGGGGGGTATTCAATAGGAGAGGTCGTAAGCCTTCCAGAACACTTCTTCGTCTCTGTTTAATAGTGCTTGAAATTCATGAACTTGGACAAGAACTTGTGTGACAGAGACAAAAATTTTTATATTTGATATTGTTGTTAAAGGAACAGTGCCTCAAAATTTTTTATTTTACGATTAACATTAGTTCAGTGTGTTCGAATTATAACCAACGTTAAAAATTAGCATGGAAGCCTGGAAGATATCGAATTTTTCTTTTTATTATTTTGTCGGTGATACCGACAAGCTCTGGGTTAAGCGAATATGCCTCAATATTCGATTGACGAAGTCAAGCTGACAAATTATTACACTATAATGTCAATGCTTGACTCCAGTAAGTATGCACTATTAGTTTGAACTAATCACTTCGGCAAGCCACGACCACGACTATGGATTGCAGAAAGATTTATGTCATACCGAAAGCAATTTCTGTACTCAATGAATAAAAGTGCGAAGCCTCCCAAGTCTGCAAAAGTAATCTTTGGTCTTTTTAAAGTACCTTATCCCGGTTTGAGAGACCTTTTTCTGTGGAAAATGGCCATAAAAATTGAGGCATAGTTCCTTTAAACTGTTTAGGATTCTGTTTAGCGTAGCTTGATTGTAACTTCTTGTATTAAGCCATCTGTATCCTGTTTGATATAGAGCGGTTTGAAGTTATAGGTCTCACTTTGTAAGTAATTGATATTGAACATTGTTAATCGGTATGCAGCTGCAGAAGATAGATGATTGTACCATAGTTAACATGCGCAATGACAAAGAGCAGCCTTGCTGAACTCGAAGAGTATTTATTTTGGGTTTATATCCAAGTTTTGAGAAATTTATTATGTCAACGGTGGAAAGCATGATGTGTATAGTCCATTGGAGTCAGTCTTTTCCGTTACACTTGCTTCGTTATAAATTTCAGTTTTATACACATTCAGTGATCTGTTCGGGGTTTTATGCAGCCATTTTTATTTGCGTCCATTTCTTACTCCTAATTGAGTTTTTACTTCATTGAGAGAGCAGCTTTAAAGTGTGAGATAGACAGCTAGTGCTTCCTAGTTCATCTAAGAATGGAATTATATTTGTATACAATTTATCTGTGCTCTGAAAGACGATGTTACTCATGTAAAATTGAGACAATAATATATAAGCATGAGAAAAATGGCTGCAGATCATCTTAACAACTCAACTAAATTGAGTTTTGACATCCGTATACCAGACATTATTTACTGGCTAGATAAAACCCTGTCTGATGTTAGATGAGTTTCTTACATCCTATGAGGAGAGACTGATTTGAAAGTTTATTCTGCATTACCAATCAACCGAAAAAATCGATAAACTAAATATTTGCTCATCGAAGAGCTTTGCAGGCAGCAGATAGCAGAGTGTTTAGCTATGCCTGTATGGCATCACATGGAATGTGATTTCTTGTAGATTCTGCCTTTATATTTAACATATAACTGTAGCGCTTTTCTTGTGTTGTAATCTTACAAAAACTTCTTCCACTGTCTGTACATATCTTCTGTCAAGCAGGTAGTTCGGGGAAAAAACAACCAACTCGCCCTCATTTCTTAACCCAAAATTACTCAGAACCTTTCAAAT
Organism: Scolionema suvaense; assembly: GCA_027575255.1. Lineage (NCBI taxonomy): Eukaryota > Metazoa > Cnidaria > Hydrozoa > Limnomedusae > Olindiidae > Scolionema > Scolionema suvaense. Next base: position 6,444 of record JAOBRC010217244.1, on the reverse strand, counting down.
TCGTGTCGCCTGACAGGACTTTAGAAAGCGGCTAGAAAACGTTCTGAGTTGTATTTGCCATTAATGTGTATATCCTGATCTCGACTTAAGAAAATGTGTGCACAATATTTTGATTTGGTTTTATAATCTGTAGGGAGAGGTTTGGATGTGATTGAAAAAGGATCTGGAAAACCTTCCTTTGAGAACTGTCAGAGGTGATCCTTTGAAAGTTTGTCAAATTCAGAGATCCTCATGACTTCGACAGAATTCGAAAGACCGTCAGCCTACTTATGAAAAAATTGACTTCTTGTCATTTTAGATTGGCCTGCCTTGACTTTATTGTGTAAATCAGCCGGCAAAAATCGTTCTAAAATTGATTTTTGTTATGAAACTCTTTGTAAAATGCCAAATTTGGGCATGATGACTGTCAGAAGCCTGCTATTGTCAGGTTCGATGTACTTATGACACTACAAAGAAGCAAAATTTGTGAAAACCTTTGGTTTTTTGAAAGCCAAGACTGCAATGAGTCCTGACTATTTTATAGTATCAGAGACTTCATATCTTTGAGGTTTTCTGGCTACTGCAGGTGTATGTTTTGGCTCCATCCTATTTATGGTCGAAAAATAGCATTATGCATATTTCCATAAAGTTGGAGAAAGCATTTTTTGTCACTTAGATTGGCGGTGAATGCAAAGAGGCACCATTGATCAATCAAGAGCGAGACATTCGCGTGCTCGTCCTACAAGATCTTATTCACAATTCTTTGACTGCGCAGAAGATGACGTCCTACATTCCCGCACTGGCATTTCGTATTTTCGATGCTTATCCTGCGGAAGAACTTAACGAAGCTTTTGAGCATTACAAGAAACACAAGCTGATTAGTAGATTACGCTTTGACATTCCACGTCAGAGGTCGATCCCAATTTCAACCATGACCTATCACCTGTCGACACTGTGAGTATCAATAAATATCTTGTTGGACCCTTTTCTGGTGTTTTATTGCACAGGTTTTGTCCAAAATTGATGGCTCGCTAATATCTGTTTTCATTTGGATGAATTTAAATAAAATTTACCTCTGATATGAATTTGCCGAGGCAATCCATGGTCATACTTTTCTGCCTCGGCAACAGTTCGGCTGTCGAAAATGCCGAGGGCTTGCATAGGGAGCAATGCAATCTGCCTGTGCAATTACGGCAGCATTTTGCCGAACATATCTTCGGCATCTTTAGAGTACATTTTCCTTTAGGAAAAAAGTATGATCCATTCTGCATTTGTTTTTCTTTGCTTTCATCCATGCACTAGCTATTCAAAATTAGGGGTCTCCAGAAATTCCCTGCACTTCTATTATTATGTAGCTATGGTAGCTAGCTAACTGTACACGCAAAAGATGGCAACAACGTTCTTCGTCTGGTAGCGCCGCTGCGATCTTCACACGGGGAATCCAAGATACAAGGAAAGGTTTGCCACGATTTTTAGGGGTGGGTTCAAAATGACGGAAAACGACTTGAAATCATGAACATTTATGATTTCAGTGTACCATTGCATGACATTAAAGTAAATTCTAAATTTTTCTAGAAATCAGCTTAGCAGGCTCATGTGTGTGTGTGTGAGGTTTCCATGCAACAGAATTTATATCAGGCAGTCCTTTCAAATTGTGTGAGTAATTTATTTTGCCCCGGAAATTCAGCATAAATAAATGTACGTCACTATCCTGAACATAATAACCCACAGTAACTGAACTATATTTAAATCAAGTCACACCAATTTGACTGTATTATCCAGTTTTTGTGTTATTTTTTCCCTGGGACAGATCATCCAATGCTACCTACCTCCAGGGAGGTACCTACAGGTGCATTTCAGGCCCTCCGGTCATTTGCCAACTAATCGAGTGCGAAATGGCAGAGAGGTGACTACTGATGATTGTCTTAAGCTCGCTTACAAACTTTTTGTTTTAGAGTGCTTGCCCTTGCGAAGGGAAGTGCTCCCGTGTTCTGGGCAGTCTGCTTCCATGGACCTATCAGATTCTTTAGAACCTACTGAATCTAAAGGGAGGCTGTTTCTGCGATGCACTGGACTACGATCGACGGTAGGGTGCAAGCTGATTGACTCAACACCAAGTCGAGTTACGTGCAGTCATATATTTGCCAGAAGATGCAAAACTAAGTAATACAGTCAAGTTACATATCAAGTTAATTAGTCAAATTAATTGATTGAATGAGTGATTTTTATTTATGCAGTATTTATTTTTTACTTTTTGGCTATAATTTCCCTTGTTATCTTTTTTGCCAAAGCCAAAGCAGGATTTATCAATATGCTTCGGCAAATGCCTCAGCAATTACCGATTGCCTTGGCTAAATTCGAGGACTGTGTCCAACTACACTTGCAAACTCGAAAAAGGTTCCAATTGCACTGCACAAAAGGGATGTATTATTCAGTGATATGCTATTGTTGTCAACAAATCTGGAGGTCGAATAGCGATAAGAACTACGAATTATGGCCTAACATCAAAGATGCTGCTCTGAGGCTTTCAGGTAACCTGACATCAGATGCTTCAATCCTTGCGTGGGGGCCTAGAGGGCCGGAGAAGTCTGGTGATACATTTTTTATAACAATGATACACTAGTGCTGCAAGGCATCATTATGAACGTGTTTGGTGAAAGCAGATTGTTTTCATATTCGTATAACTGTGTGTGTTTCACACCATCTTGATGTATTACTCTAGGTACTACCGTCTGTTTGAGTTGGCAATCCCTCTGAAAATATTCACTGGTGCTCGTTTGACTCACACGCAAATTAAAGATGGTGGCCCTGGCCCAAAGGATGATGAAACTGTCGAAACAAACCAGCTCCGTCTTCCAGGTTCCATTGATTTGAATGTGACCGATCTCCAGGGTGGGCATATTGCTTATCTGCTTGCAGCCTTGGCGAATGACAAGGTAAGCGTTCATAGAAGTTTACTTGTGTTTTTCTTTCATTCAGTGAAGCGTCTCATAAATTTGGGTCTCCTAGTTGAATCCTTGTCACTTGTCATATGAGCAAGTTCTTATATGAGCTCATTTTCACACAGAAGAATCACGTGTAAATATTTATTAGTAACTTAGAGGTTAGCGTTCTTACGTCGGTAATACTTAATTATGTAATTGTCTATTTACAAGACTCACTTTTCATCGATTGCTCGACTTGCCTCATCATAGTTTTTACGTCTTTCCACCTTTATTAATTAACCTTTTTCTTCTTTTACAACTATTTTTTGCTCCAGACCTCGCAATTAGAATTATTTTCTCTTCATCAGTACCACTAGAGTCCAATGAAAAGGTGTTGTACAAATCTGAAGAAGTGTTGGGCTGACCTGGCAAAATTTTGTGAAAGTTTGAAAAGGTATATCATCAACCTGAAAAGTGTTGCATAACCTGAGAAAGTGTTATGTAAATAAATAAATGTGTTGCATAAATCTGCATTCATGATTCTGCTGTTTGAAAATTTATTGCATTTTTTCCTGTTGTCTAGCATTGAACAGAAATTGCTCTCAAATAAGTTGCTGTAGGGTTAACATTTTTCACGCAATAATGACCCCCGATTTGCAATTTCCTTCAGGTACTGTGTTTCATTGAGTTTCAGTGGTGGTCAAAACATTTCATCGCAATAAAGAGCTTTTTAGCGTTTCATGTACGCAAACTATACTGTAGACCATGAACCATTGTATCTAATGAGAATGTCATGTTTAGAGATACCAGGAAGCCAAATCTTTGTGTCTATATTATAGCCAAACAGTTTCTCATTATGCACCAAAACTCTACTTAGAGTTTGAAAATGACCTTCAATTAGCTGCTTAATTCAAAACCTATGAGGATCCGTGATATTTTTTGAATGTTAGAGATTCCTTATTTAGTGCATCGTCTAATTATTGGCTGGCACTCGTATTGTACCTTGCATTAATCAAGCTGATCAAAGTTAGGATACTTTCTGGCCCAATCTTTCTTTCTTTCTCATTTCCTGCCACCTGTTTAGTAGGCCAATCATTTTTCGAAGATACAGGTACTGGCTGGCTTCTGATTTAAAGATGCGTGATGTTATTTGTTTTTCCTCTAGATCGTATGCAACTTTATTCTTCCTGATGAATTTACCGTGTGCGATGAGAATCATATGCAGAAACTTCGAGATGGTATTCCCAACTTCCAGCGCGTTGCTTTCGAACAGCGTGTCAGACGCGGTGAAGAAATCATCAAACAGAAGACCATAGACTCTGGTGAAGATATTGACGAAGTGCAGAGTTCTGAAGGGCAGCTCGATGCAGTAAATAATTTGCCTGAAATCACAGCGAAAAGCACTGATGAGCAAAATGTTAATCCATTCTTCGAAAACATTTCTGCCATGAAAGAAGTGACTCCTGTTTCTGATCCTTCGGCAGCCTCTGCGTCAACATCATGTACGGTGCAATTGGAGCAACCTGAACAATCGTCAACTGTCTCAGGTAAACGTCCGTTGCTGAAAAGAAGGTTCAAGAAGCAAACTCTTGGGTTGTTTGGGTCGCAAGCTAAACGCCAGCGCAGTGAAAACATGGAGAATATCGGATCCAGTGCACTTGAAGCAACTGAATCCTGTGAGAAAACTGATGGTGGCTCTTTGCATAGTGAGGTCAGCAAACCAAGTCAGGAAAATAAATCAAATAAATCTGTGTCTTTTTGTGACCAATCTATTTCTGAACTGGGTAGTTCCCATGAGTCAAATGTTGCTAATGCCCGAGTACCAGCTGTTGTTTTAGATAGCGTACGAGTCAATGGTCTCAATTGCAGTTTTGCTGCCTCAAATCCACTTAATCATTTTGAGTCGTATGAATCACGCAAGCGTAAAGTATTCGAATACACGAATGATCTTTTGGTTGCAAAAAAGCAAAGAAAGAACGCTGTTCCGTTTGCTCTCAAAGATGTTGGTTTGCATGCGTCCCGGACGAGCTTGATGATGCAGCGGTCGTTCACCTCATCGAAAATCGTTCCCACAAATGCCATGAATACACATGATGCCCTTATTGTTCAACCTATGAAAATGAATTTCTCTTTGAAGGCGACTCCATTCCGACTTTATTCTCTGAAGGATGCAAGCCCTAGATTTGACATCGCAGCAGGTGTTTGTGATGCAACGGATGATGCGAAAGGAGATAGCTGGATGAAAAAGGAGGAGAAAGCTATGTGTAAACGAATGAGACAAGCCAGTGCTCGCTTAAATCCATACAAGGACATGTTACCACCATCAGTTTATAGGGAAATTCTTGTTCAAGATCTGCGGCTGTCCGAGGAAGAAATCAAACTTCATTTGTTTGTGATGAAGAAAGTGGAGGATGGTGGGCATTCAGGAATGCCTATAACCGAATTAAAGGTGTGTTGCAAGTAGGTATTTATATATGCCGTCTCATCTGAAGATTGGCATAGCGGTAAAAATTTTTTAAAAAGGTGAAGTATTTTTAAAAATGAATGTGTGTAACTTATGATTGGAATTTATCACGTGCCATGTCTAGGAAAACTGTGGGTTTGGATTCATGTGACCATTCATGTCTACACTACTCAGTTCACAAATATTTTAAATATTTCAAATTCCGGTCACTACTTTTGAGTAGTTTTTGAGGTTAAAGCATAACTCATCTATAATATGGACCATGAACTATCTGTCATGTCGGAGAAAGGTCTTGTTCTGTTTGGGCGTGGTCGTTTTCACTCAAAGCTGACTATTTTTATTTTTTTTGTTGAAAAACGTTTTGGATCCGTTCATCATGGTTTTGTCAGTTTTGTTGTGGGTAAACTTGGGACTAATAGAGAGTATGGTCGGAGCAATTTGTCTCACAGTCAATTGATGTCCAAAAATGTATCTTTTAAGTTTGGTTCCCACAGTGCCATACGTTCTATTCACGGTGATAAGTTTTTGTCAAGGCGACAATTTTGAAAGACTGGTTTTATTTATCGAGTGAAAAAATTGAACGGAACATGACCCGAAAGTGTGGATAAATTATATCACAAGATAATTTTTATCACCAAAAATTTAATCAACGATTGGTTGATCGAAACATTCACGTTTCCCACCAAAGCATCTCTCAGCAAGAATTATCACCCCTTTGTGCTTAATGCATGAAATTTATTGCACGAAATTGGACCAGGTCACCAAGTTATGAAGTCTACTTCTTCTGGAGATTGTTTTGTGATGGTATTCATAGTTCAGCGATAAAGGTTATCAATTTGTTGGATTGATTATAAATTTGTTTCAATGCTATTTTTATATTCTTTTAGAATTCACCATCCTGTATTTTTTTTACCTCACATGGCAGTATTTCCTGGTCAATTATTTCGTAGGTATTTTGTATTTTGAGAAGTATTGAATATTCTTTTGTTTGTCACAACAGTTTTTCTCTCTGAACTTCTTTCCTAGGTTGCTGTTGAACGCCTGTATCCTCAGTTGTTGAGCGATCTGGAGGATCAT
>JAOBRC010217133.1:0-14909 GCA_027575255.1 Scolionema suvaense | reverse complement strand
CGTCCCTTCGGCGTTTTGAGTTGATGTGTATTAACTTCACGATTCCTTTACACTAGGGACGACTTTTCTAGTCTAGCTTAAATAGGAAGTCAGATACGGTAGGGAACATAAGTGAATAGCAGCAACATGACACTTAATCATTTGGTTGTCTCAAATGACTCATTTTACATAAATATAGAATGTCCACTGCATTGCTCAAATTAAGTAGATCATATAAGATTCATTCGGAAGAATTGTAAAAAAGGGAAGAAAGAATGTTTTAACAAAAGCTAGATACTTAAGAAACATTTCAGGATCAAATTATGAAAAATTAAGAAACTTCGGGGGACTGACCAATTTTTCATGCTTCATTCATGTAAAAAAAAAGTACGTATATGCATATAATACACAAGCATATCACTTTTACAAGAACCGCAGGCTGAACTTTTTAAGCTTTAGTCCATTATTTACTGTATCACTTCCTGACTTATTGTACGCTCTATCCTTATCAAAATGCATATTTCGGCTACCGTGGTTGTAACCTGGGCACAGATCTCTCCACTCCGCTATTTTGCCTAAAAACAAAGAACAACTTAAGAACAAGCCCTGGCTGAACTTCATCCCGAAAGTTAAGATAAGAAATGCTATTTTATAGTCAAGACGATCCTATTTTGTCATAAAGCTTAGAATTTAGTAGGATGAAGTCCAATTTCTATAACTTTTTGTCTTGAATGATCATTCGGTTACGAAAAAAAACGAAAAACATTCTATATTAGAGATGGCCACACTTGCCTTGTGACATTAGAACAAATTAATTGAAGCATTGATTGGAAGTTCTCGAAAGGAAGTGAAGAAACGTGGTAGCTACGAACCAGGCAGAAATGCATAAAGATGCCTCATTCCCAAACTTTGGATTGCCTAAAGGAAACTATGAACCACCGAAAATCGAAAATGCAGCCTGCTGAGCATCACCCAAGCCGAGTTGACCAATAAATGATGCTTAATCCTACGTACCCCTGGCTTTTCCAGAGTCTCAAAACCATAGTGCCCTCCTCGACTAAAACTGATTGGAAAAAGTAGTGAGTGTAAAACCTGGCAGAACTACAGATCAGTGTGCAGTGCACAAGTTCGAACCCCAAAATTGTCCAAAAGTGCCACCTGCAGGCTGTGACGTCACCAAGCAATAGAAAGCCCTAACATTGGCCCTAAATTTCTCCCTGATGCTATTTATTTTATGCTTGCGGCTCAAACTTTGTCTTTCATGTACCATTACAAGATTAATCAGGATGCGGACATAATACAGATCAAATTTTACTTTTACAGCCCTTTTTTGTCTTTTCGCATGTCCATTTTTGTCCCAATCACCTCCCAAAAATGTTAACACCGTCCAGACCAAACTAGGAAACCCCAAAAAACGGGTGGAAAAGGTGGTCCATAAAATTCGAGAAAAAGTCAGAAAACGCATCCAGCGCAGGCGTTTTTGCGCAGTACACAGAAGTGTTTTAGGGGGTAAATCATACCCTCCCTGGGGTTAGTAGTGTTAAGAAAAAGGTTTAAACTTGTTTTTTTCTTGTCAAAGAATTCTCCCGGGCGAATTGGTTCTAGTATTCCTGAGTTGACTACCATTTCCTTCGTATTCTGCTCATTATTATATACGTAGGAAGGCCGCAGGCCAAGCAAGACTAACGATTTAAATCAAATTATGTAACTGGAGGGAAAGGGAGGGGTATATTTTTTAAAGGTCCTACTTACTCAATCTTGCAAGCGGTAGAAGCGGTACGAACTAAGCCTGAACTAAATCACAAATATTAAGAACAGCGACATTTTCATGATAAAGCTAAGACTTAATCAGGATGAAGTCAAAATAATGTCAATAACTTTTTGTCGTATATATTCTATTCTATATTCTATGGCCACTCTTTAAGCCAGGTTTGTCTTTTTATTTATTAGGAAAAAATTTAAGAACACTTAGGCTGAAAATTAGAAAAAATTAAATACATGGCGAGCCTTAGCTCTTCCGGTTCTGATAAAAAAGATTGTATATGACATACGGGGACGTGCAGCCACTTAGGATGAGTACGAGCCACTAAAATTCGCCCAAAACATGGGTCTAGTTTTTGTCCCATGCTGCATGAAAATAGTTGCAAAGTAACAACAAAGACAACTTCTAAAACTGGAAAGGCCATTTTCAGTAATATACACTTGCAAATCACCCAAATTTTGATTAGGGCGCCAAGCTTGTTGGTATAACATCTGCAATCGTGGACATTAATTATTTGACTTTTTGCATTTTTCAGGCTATTTTCTAAGCCACGGTTACCCAAATCTTGATCATAATTCTGAAACACTGATAAACTCGACCTAATCAACTGATTTCATGGCTATAACAAGCTAGGAAGCATCGAAATAGCACAGATTCGTTGACAAAACATGTTCACGTCTTCAACGTCGCTCAAAGTCCCAAAAGACCTAAAAGTCGCTCAAAGTCGTAAAAGTCCTAAAAGTCCGCGTCCTCAAACCGAGTTTTTAAGCTTATGATCATTTCAGTTGGTGAAAGACAGGATCGCAAATATCTCCCCCAAAATATGCAACCCCCTGACTCATCACACGAACGGGCGTCGAATTGATAATGAGGACCAGAGGCAGTGATAATGAGGACCAGGCAGGCTGAACATGCCGAAGGTATTCTGCTGCTCGAACTTCGGCAGTGGAAATCGTTGTGTCCTTCAGAACAAATTGTTAGTTGTACAATCAAAATTGTTACTATTCATGGCCTGCATTATAGAATTCCAAAAATACAAATTAGATCTTATTGAATTAAAATAAGGCAATGGTGAATGGGAACAATGTTATCACGTATCATATAAACATTATCGACTGCGTGCAAATTATTCGCCATTGCATAGCCATAGAGTATTCTTGAATTTTGCAACAAATGAACAACCATATTGCAGAAGATCCAAATGTGCAATTATAAAGAACTTTATTGCATTGCTAGTTTATCTTCGAATGCTTTGGTCGTTTGGTTGACATAGAATTTTTGTTTCCCTTCTGTTCAAGGAAACCTGCCTACAATACAAATTTCTAAATGGCGTCGATAAGTTCATTACTGTCGAGTTCCGAATAGAAGGGGTGGGTGGAAAATCATCTAATAAAAAATAATGGGGTAGGGTGGAATAAGCGGGGTGGGTGGATTTCCGATCAAAATATACGGGGCGGATGGATTTTTCTTCAGTGCTTGACATTGAAGCATAAATTTTGTTCATATAAGCACCTGAAAAATGCACGACATGTAGGTTTTTCATGTGGGTTATTGCAAAGAAAAAAATGGGCTGAAATGGATTTTCTGGGAAGGCGACCCTAATGAAAGGGATGGATGGATGGAAAATGTTTCAGATTTAAATAAAGGGGTGGCTGGAATATACATATCTTGAGTGGTTTTTTCTCCAAAATTAATAAGCGTCTCGCCCTTCTATGCGGAACTCTAGAGTATGAACTTTAATCGGTGTGTTTGTCTGGAATTATGTTGAACAGCGTATTGTCCTGTAACCAAGTAAGAAAGTCTGTTCTCTTCATTTCCCTGCATCGTATTTTGACTACAACTCTTTTTAAAAACGCTTTTAGTTTATTTGTATGCCGATGGCGCTCGTGTCTTATACTGTATACTCGTCTGAAATGATTTCCCTTAGCAAGTTTTACAAGTGTACGTGTTCAATAGATATGAGATAACTGTACTGATATATGATGGAACCTTTACAATTGTAAGCAGCATGTCAGCCTTCTCTATAATTCGTTTGTAACTTCGCTTGTGAGTATATGACGTGTACATGTTTTTCTTTGTTAGCGTAATCTTACCACTTGATAGGCATACTTTTTAGCCAGCAAAATTATACATTTTTTTTCTAATGTCTCGCCCCTTTCAGTACACCGAGTAAGATTTATTGCATTAGCTGTTGGAAGATTCTATTCCATTTGTTAAACTTTTGCGAAAGATTTTTGACCAGTTACCTACGAATAAGTTAGAATAACCTTGCAAGAGCTTGCTTGCTTCGATGTCAGATTATTTCCCGGGATGTGTTTTTGGTCTTCTAAGTGTTTTGAAATGGCAATTTTGACCAGTTAAGATAAACGTGCTTTCATATCCTGGAGATTCGTTTTGCTGCGAATTATTGAAAAGCAGTTCTATCAGCGGAAGCATTTTGTCGCAAATTGTTAACATTTTGCGATTTGGCTGATCTGTGAACATTGCTTCCAGCGATAAATGTTCCGGGCCAGAACGTTTTGTGGTCTGAATTTGATTTAATGGCTGCTGGTTGCATAGCTTTTAAGATGTATTTTAAGCAGAGGATGTTCATAGCAAAATGTGTATAGTACTTGTAATTGTTGTTGGACGAAAAATTCTGATTAATTCGAATCAAAGAGCTTCTATTCTTGTCTCGTCGGCTAAATTCTTTCAGTTCCCTTTCATCCTGCATCTGGAACCTGCACCTATGAGAAGAAATACGGCCCTGTCTTTCTGAGGAGTTTCGCGATAATATACGAAGTCCGCATATTTGTGGAAATCTTCGGATATTAAAGTATACTACGTCTATACTAAGGGAAATATAAGGGAGTATTCGCATTCGTATATTACCGCGCCGCTGTTAATATATGAATTCGTATACCACTTCACGAGAAAGGGTCTTCTTTCCGGTTATACGAGTTCGTATATTATCACACACGCAGCGTATCCGAACCTGCATGTCACACGGATTTTCACGGATATTAGTAGTATCTGAAGATATGCGAATAGTAATATTAGCGTGAATTAGACCCGTTGACGCAGTGGGGGGGCGCTCATTTAAGCCGGGACGCTCTTTTAAATAATTCCGGCATATACTTATGAACTCTCGGTGAAGTGATCTTGGGTGACGAAGGATGGAAAGTGATATTTTCAGATTCACAGCTTGATGTATGGCACAAGAGAGTTCAGTAATAGGATTCTGTGGTATCACATTGATATATTTGTCCACTTATAACTTCGTTTGGTGGAGCTGAAGCTGGTAAGTAAACGGTTAACTATCATAGAGTGCGTGCTTGCGGAACATGTAAGGATTTGATTTGCTTTGATAGGAGTAAGCAACTATGTTTTTAAGATTCAAGCTTAGTTTGGCAATTGACCAAAGATTTTGTCATCACCTATATCTCTAGCTTAGCCCTAACCTCTTCCCTATGCTATCTGCAATTCGCTCCTCAGTGCAGATTATGCGAGGAAAGACACAAAAAGTCTCACCTAAATTCCACCTCTAAGGTAATGCAACTTGATTCTTCGTTATACTTATGTGGCAGCATCTTATTTTAGTTGTCGCCGAAGTGCATTTTATCAGCATCCCGTCACATCATTTTACATTCAAGAAATTCCACAGCTGCGAGAACACCAATAGATAAAGGATTTTTTACGGTTAAGATCTGCTGCATTCCAATCATTTTTCCAATGTCCTTTATCTCATTCTCCTGTTGCATGAAGCCGCATCCAAAACCAAGTAGTATGGTGGATAAAGAGGTTGCCCGATAGAAGTATGCACACTTCACCAACTTGGAACCTCTCAGAATCATAAACACGGGAGCGAGACTTGATACCTTCGCAAGCAGATAATTATGAATGACGCACGTGCCAGCGCATAATGAACCAGGGGGTTCGCACATGACATGTGCAGCTGTGCTGGGAAACTGTCTGTTGGGAAACAAAAGCCCAGCGTGAGCTTGGGCATGACGGAGAAAAAATGGAGAGCAATTTGCAGCGGACACCTGAAAAGACTCCTCGTAAAGTCATTGAATATTTATCTCCAAGCTGTGAGAATTTTTGTATTGTGTGCTTGGAGGACTTAAGCAAACGAGGTTACAAAGATATCACGTCCATGAAATTGCGTCTCTACGATAGAAGTGGAGAAAAAACAGAGAACTGCCGACTAGTTGAAGAAAATCTCGGTATTCAGATAGACAAAGACCACGATTTCCAAGTGCTTTGTAAAAATTGCCGTCGGAAGTTGGCTTCACGCACTCAAAAGGTGCCTGTTGGTGGTGAGCATAGTAGTGCCTATCAATTACTTCGAGAACGTTTCATCCGTCGGAAAGTGAAGCGTGGTTTAAAATTGAGCGTAAGAGAGCCAGGGAGCAACCAATTGCGTTGAAGAGACTTCATTTCAGTCATGGAGATAGCTCTTTCTTGGAATTGATTGATCCGTCGATTTCATTTGATGCACCTCTCATAGAGACGGACAAACAAATGAAGGTTAGCTGTGTTTTTAGTTCACCACTTGTTACGTATTGTGCTTCTTCCTTTAGTAGAATCAACTATGGACGCATTAGTTGCTCTTGTTAGCCAGTCACGAATTTGCTGCGAAATTTTTACGAGATTACACTTTTTTCAATTCGTAACTTGACTTTGGGCTTTAGTCCTCCGTGTTTGTTTTGGGCCTAAAAGTTGCTCCCAACGTTTAGGATGTCTTACGACGCATAGTGATCTCTCCCACCCCCTCCTCCCTTACACACACACACGCACATTTATGCAGACTTCAAAAACAAGACCAAAAAATCAACGGAAGGGAAGCACTAAACTTGTCGCAAAAGGAGATTTATATTAGTATTACCGAGAATACAGATCTATACATTGTTTCCGGTCGATTTGTATGTTGGTTTACCATTTATGAAGTTTAAGTTGCGAGCTGCTATTCTTCCAAGCCGTCGACGTCCTACCACTTTTTTGTAAGAACGAGTTAATATTGGTTGAAGCTGAGTGTTCTTTCTTTTTGACATAATTTGAACCTCAAAAGCTGTCATTTGCGTTCTTTCAACAACAGAGCTACTTTGATAATATTACCACGCAACAGCTCATAATATGAATTTTTAAGACTCGCGATTTTCTGACACACTTACTCAGAGTCAGGTTTTATGGAGAACATTATCTTTTTTCTGTCCAAATTAGCCTAATATAGCAAAAATATTCATACAGTTTTGCCAAGAGGCTTCCTTTCGGCATGGGATTATTCCTAAGATGTTTTTTATATTTTGGAGAATTTGAGGCTCAGCATTCTTAGGAACAGTGTTCTTCAAGATAAAAAAACGCTAAATAGTTTTAGCAGTTATGCCCTAGGTTGTTTACTGACTTATTGCTTATTGAAACAAAACTGTTCTACAACCCAACTCCAAAATCACGACTTTTAAAAAAGCGGATTTCATGATAAATTGCAACTTATAAAGAAGTCAATTTTCAATTATAATAAGCTCAGGCATTGTATTCAAGAGTCAGAGAAAAGGAACTTTTCGTTGTTTAATAATGAAGCGTATTTTAACTGGCGTAAGCATAAATACATGATTACCCCAATCCTCCCATGCATCAATGCAGAAACTTTTGATCTCAATAAATAGCTTTAGTCCGGTCTGACATCGAACTTCAAAGGTATTTCGTGTAAACTGTCATTAATCTTGTTATTTTTACACTAGATAAGTCGTTTCCTTCGTTGAGAATATCACACGGCAATTCACGCTACAGACTAGAGAGGCGGGAAACGACTAGCATGCATATTGGCATCCGCACGGCAGAATCCCGCCGTGCGCTCTGAACAATGGTTTTATCAAAAATCGAAGTCTTATCAGGGGGTACGATCACATAGAGTTTCAACAGGTATCAAGTCGACTTCTGTTATCTTTGTTTTCATGAGAACACCCGTTTAGCTGCTCGTATTATATATTTGGATAACAATAGGAAGTGCAATGCTGAAAGTGAGCTCCTGGGTATACATTTGCGCCAATGTCTTCTAGTCGTTTTCCCCTTCGCTGATATCGCTGACTCGGAGTTCTTGTTATTGCCGTGTGGAGAGCAAAAGAGTAAGAAAGAAAACGACTAGTTCTAGTCTATGTTATTTTTAGAAATGATTTAAGTTGTTGCGTCTATCATGTGCCTTCCGGATCTTCTAAGAAGTGCGAAATAAATAGTTAATGTTAGCATATGTTTTTGAACAAAAAGGATACTACATTGTAGAGCAAAACCAGGCGAACGGTCCTGGATTTCCGGACCCCGGAACCCACCGCCTAAAACTAATCTTCTCTAGCCATCATTCTCCATTACTGAGGTCACCCTAACCCTGCAAACGTCAACTTGTATTGCATTGTATTGTATTTGAGTGAAACGGTAAGCCACTTCCATCAATCCTTGTTTTAATAGTGTTTGCAGTACAATATCTTGTCTTAAAGGGACCATCTCCGATGGAATTGGTTGAAAATAAATTTTTCCAGTTGACTACTAAAAGGTGATCGTCTACCTACTAGTATTCCGAAGATACAGTATAACTTTCATGTTAAATTATCGGATAAATATATCCAAATCCTGTTCAAACCCTTGTAAAATCGGCTGAACAACGTGATCCAATATTTCACTACAAAAATATTTTCATAGGGCGCTATGCATCTCTTGGGAGTAGTAGTGGCGAAACAGAACGTCTTCGTTTCTAATTTTTCTCCCTAAAACCTATCGGAGAGATCCCTGCAAGTCTGCTTATTCCAATCGTGAATAAGATTTTTAATTAATGATTTTACTTCGAGCAAAAGATACCTTTTTGCTGATGATAAAAATCCGGGAAACAGGTTGGGTAAAGGTAGTTGGATAAAGCAATAATGACTCGCGATTTGTCGTATTTATTGTCATGCATGCATGTAGTGAATGTGTTTCAGATACTGTTTCTCTATTTCGGCGTATACGTGGCATCAATCAAAATGATTTTTCTATAAGCTGCAATTCTGTTTGCGGCACATTCGCAAAAATCTACCCGCTCATAACACAGGTAGTAATTTGCGATGCGATCGGAAGCATTCGTCAAAAATGATATTTGAACAGATAATTGGACGCAAGAAAACGCTTTATACAGCATTTATTCCATGGCAAATGCGATTGATACAATAGCTGAAGTTTTTTTCTTCAGCAGATCTTATAACATATTACGTAGCTTAACTGAAAGAGGAATGCTGTATAGTAGTTCAGTATTGTGCATATCGGCAACAATGTTTAGATAATTTGTGTAGTGCCCCAGTGACACCATGTATCATTAGCAGGGAGATGATAGCTGCTATGGCTGAATATCTCTAAAACTACACAATTTTGTAGTATGATAAAAACTGTATGCCATGTTTTATTGAGCTCTGCCAGTAGTTAAAATTTCATTCTCGACCACTGTTTGCTGCAGTCACTTCTTCTCGTATTCATTTTTAGAGCCTGGATTCTCCTTGTTCATTTTTGCTGGGATAACTGACCCTTTAAGCCCTGTACAAAAACTAAACTACGCACAGCTTTCACAAGTGATGTTATTCCATTGTTTTTTTACTTTAAGTCTGGGGTATATATTATTGGAGTAAAAGGTAGAATTCTGGAGATTGTAGCTTCGTAACATTTTTAGTTTTATGCATTGAGTAGGAATGACGTCTTCACTTGACTAATTATCCTTCTTTGCCATGTATGTTCTGCAGGTGTGGCGGTATGCAATTTTTGAATAAAACTAGAAAAGCCGGTTGCAGTTTCTTTACTCAAATTCATTGCTTTTGCGACGTGTACTTGGAAAAGAGAAATCAACTGTTTTTGGTAGATCTGGCTTAATATATTTCTATTTTGAAGGTGTGCCTTGGAGTTTTGGACAAGAATGAAAATGACGGTAACGATGTTATTGACATTATGAAGTTCATTCGATCAAAAATCCCCTCAAACATTGAATAGATACCTCATGTAAACTATTCTTCTTGTAGCAAAACAAAACGCAAGGTACCTATTTCCCTATGGAAACTTACAATGGGAACTTCTACTGCTCAGCTCCAGTCACATGAGAGAAAAGTTCCATAACTTCTGAACAGAGCATGGCATGTTTCTGAAACTTAGCCAAAAGATGTAAATATAAATTTCAATCACTGAAAAAAATAAATTGAAACTATTTTGAAATATTAAGCATTTTATCTGGGGGGGGGGTGTAAAATTTACACGCTCGTTTAAATATCAAAACATTTTCTTACTGTGCTATCAGACGCAGGTGATCCTTCAAAAACATTTCTTGAATGCTCTATCAGAGGCAGATGATCATTTAGAAAAATTTCCTTAACTTTGGTTTCTGAGAAGGGGGAGGGGAAAATTGGCCCTTCCTCTGTATTTTTTGAAAGTAGCTTCTGAACGCCTCACTGCAGATTAGCGAATATCTCTGATTTTAATGTTTCTTTATAACACATTTGCACGGGAAATTTCAGCGTTTCATTAGATATCGCCGTTTAGCGATAGGAGCCCAAAATTGTCTCAAGCAGATTTGTAAAAAAAGTGCTGTTCTTCTGGAATAATCAGAAACGTTAGGTCAAAAACACGATCCTTACTTTCTGCGTAGGTTATCTACACTATTTGAAACATTTTCGATCAATAAGAATAAACTTTTAAGGATTTTGGAATTTTGCGCAGTTATTGAGCAAAATTCCCAACTGACGGTAATTATGCTTTCATTCATTAGCAATAATTAAATAAATATTAAAATCGATGCTTATTTTACCCCTCTAGTATATTAGGGGGGGGTTGGGGCGGGGATATGGAATCCGCGATTCCGTGAATGTAAAATGTGAAACAACTCTCTCGGCTTGTGCTTATTCGTTACTTCTACTCTGGAATTCAAAATGTGCTCATTGTCCTTATTATATGTTTAAAGACGGCTGGGCTTTATCGCATCCACTGTCCGAAATGAACAGAGCCAAAACATGGCTGCCGAAAACAAAAACAAGTTGAGAACTTTCGATTAAATTGATAACACACGTATATTTCTTTATCGATCCCTACGTATCGCCTACGTCGCAGACATTCATAGATTATTCTGCTCCCCTGCTATCATTCCTGATCACAAGACCAAGCTTCAATTTCAACACGCGTAAAAGTTGTAACCGGAGAGTTGTGACACCAGTGCTTTGAATCTCGCGCGCGATATCAAAACAAACCTCTGATCAGTCAATCAGCGTGAGCCCTTTACAAAGGCTTATTGGAGGTGTTTTGGTGTGCCTGTTATACGTAAGCGGAGTTGGTAGATCAAGCCCACCAGTCTTAAAGTTGGCATAGAGTCTCTGAGATTATTTTCAATTTTATAGAAGATACAAAGTTGGCGTGTCCATCTCCTGCCACTTAAAATGTCCCAACTCCAATCGAAGATCGTGGCATAGCTTCATCCTACTTGTACTTTGCCAACAGCCTGATACAACTAAACCAGCTTGATATTAAACTTATTCTATCAGCTACATAATTGTAGCAAAAGACATTTCTGTTATCAATATGGGGTTGGGCATAAAATTTATATGACACTGATTTAAAACATTTCCGGTAACATATTCGGAGAAGAATTTTAACAGAGAAATAGCTTTTCTAGTTATAGAAACTCCTAAAATTTAATTTCGCGTCAACGTCAGCATCGAGGTGCGTAGAACCGCCCTTTCTTAATTCTGTCACAGAATAGATGATCATGCTGTAGTCTTGAGGACTTAACAGAGAAAATTAAGTCTATGGATTAGTTTGCTATATTTGAATTCAAGACCATACTTCCCTGAAAAGCACACTTGGTAATATTTACAAGAGCTTCATGCACTAGTTTCGTATCATCCACTTGCAAGCAAGCAGGAAGCGTCAGCAAATAATCTCATACCAGTGCTTATGTTGTAAATTAAAATCGTTGATAGAGATGAGAAAGAACAAAGCTCCAAAAGGTTTTGTGTGCAACGAACTGTTTCGTTCCAAGCTACTTCAATTAGGTTTTGTGTGCAACGAACTGTTTCGTTCCAAGCTACTTCAATTAGGTTTTGTGTGCAACGAACTGTTTCGTTGCAGGCTACTTCAATCAGGTTTGTGTGCAACGAACTGTTTCGTTCCAAACTACTTCAGTTACGTTTTGTGTGCAACTATCTGTTACTTTAATCAGGTCTTCTGTGTAAAGAAATGTTTCGTTGCACGCAATTTCAATCAGGTGTTGTACATAGCGATGTTCCTGCTTCAATTGAAATCACCAGTGATCTTTCATTTCTGTTGCAAAATTCGAATGAAATAATCCTTATAGAATTCTGTTACACTTTTTCAATCTTTAAGCTTGATGTTTAATATTGCTTAATTACGTAAATGTTTATTGCATAATTCTGATCACATATTAAAATCTTTATGTTTTAGTTACTTTGGTTCACTCCCACCCATGACGTGATATTTGCAAACAGTGTGCAGGATAATCTTGCTTCCGAAAGCAACATTGGAATTCCTGGAGCGTGGGTGGTTCCTTTTTTTGGTGAGTCTGAGTTTTCTTCCACATATTTTATGTTTACACAATTCCTCTAAGTACAAGCTAAGCACTAAAACGTACGCCAAATGCAATAATGTATGATCAAACTGATTTAAACAGCAACAAGAAGCAAACGGAATTTACGATGACTTACCGTAA
This sequence comes from Scolionema suvaense, assembly GCA_027575255.1. Taxonomy (NCBI): domain Eukaryota; kingdom Metazoa; phylum Cnidaria; class Hydrozoa; order Limnomedusae; family Olindiidae; genus Scolionema; species Scolionema suvaense. Next base: position 2,469 of record JAOBRC010217133.1, on the reverse strand, counting down.
TTATCTGAAAGAGTGCCCCGGCCTAAATGAGCGCCTCTCTCAAACCAGGAAAGGGGTGCTCATTTGGAAATTTGTAATGTATGATGTTCATAGGAGCTGATTCAAATACCTATTACAAATGAAGAGCAAGAGAAGCATTATCTTCAGTAAAATATTCCTTTTTTTGCTTTTTATAACTAGGGAGTTAACTAAAACGGAACGAGAATGAAAAACATGATGTAGACATAGAGCTTTAGCTAGAGTTCTTTACTTTTGGATTTTGTTTAGCCTGGAAAATGTTCACTCCTAGCGCCCATTTTCCATCTTTTGTAATGAGCGCCCCGGCCTGAATGAGCACCCTCTCAAATGAGCACCCCCTTTGAAAGGTAGAAAGTTCAATGAGCGTCCCAGCGCTCATTCAGATAATTAAGATAACCCTGCAAAAAGTTATTGAACGAGGCCTACTAGGCCTGCACCAATGAGTACTTTTAATGTCTCAAGAGGCGGTCATGCTATGACGATAGTAGTTGATAAATTATCTTAAAAAGATCTAGGATATTCAGAAAGTTATAAAAGTTAGCATACTGATGTTGTAAAATCATCATTACCATAGTGAAAAGGAAAGCTATTTTGGCCTGTATTGATGAAAAGAAATGATTTCCTTGCAGTTGGTAATTCGCCTAATTGATAAGAGTTGCATAATTAATAATGTATAATAAACGTAATAATTACATGACCTGAACAATGCATAGAGGAGAGATCTAACACTGTACTGTGGTAGCTTACTTCCATTAGGGAACGACCGAGAGAAAAGTAGCGGATCGATTGAAATCTAAGTGAACCTTATGCACATGTGTAGCAAGCCCCTAAATATAAATAAAAAGTCTTTGTGTAATGCTATAATGCTAGCCTTTTATGTATCAGTACTCGGGAAGGAATATAGAATCCAACACAATAATCATAAATAATCCCCCAACAATAAAGAAGTCAAAAGATCATGATATTGCATAACAAAATAGAGCAGAAAACAACGTTTATAATGTCCTCCAAGCTGAGTTCCATTGTAGTCTGTGCAGGAGCTTCATTACTAACAAAATAGAATGCGGAAATACCGATAGTTTTCACCAAATACCGTGGGTTAGGGATACAAATTCGTTTCGGTCTCATTTCAGTAGAATCTGACACAAAATGAACATCTGAATCAGTCAATTGTCTTTCTGCCATGACAGAATCATCTGCACTTTGGGCAAAACGCTCCTTACGTCATCATCTCCATATTCGTGGCTATTATCAATATTAACCCAGCTACCAACTTCATCAGAACTTGCTTGTAAGTCATCATCTACTTTTTCTTCAGAAACAAAAGGAAACCTCTTCAAATCATCTGGACGCCTCACAAGCCGATTGCGTTCATTTTCGACAGCAACTACGTTCATCATGTCCGCACTCTTGTACTGCTCTGGTTCAAATAATGGGTCAAACTTAGATTTTCTATTATAATTTCAAACAACTACAAATTCTCCTACTTCAAATGAGCTCTGATGTCTGTATTTCAAAGATATTACTACCTCCTGATTCTCAACTTTTTTCCATTGATCTCAATGGTTGATGAAAATATTTTTCAGTCACAATCTCTTCGCGTAAATGAACATTAATACCATCTCATGATCCCAATAGAAGAGTGTACCTATAGCTCTCAATAAAATCCTTCAACTCTGTGTGCTCTGGAATATGTTCATGAGGACCAATTTTAATTACCTTTCCCAAAGGACGCATAAAAGTTTTAACAGGATGTTCTGGCAGGATCGTCTGTATCTTGATATCCTGTTCACATGACTTGACAAGGTCAGCTTGTTATCAAGTTTTACTCCTAGTAAGGTTTCTTCATTCGTGTCTGGTCTAGTAGCCTCTTGAACGTTTATTGAGATAGTTGCATTTTTGTTACCTAAAACTAGAAAATGGCATTTGCCTTCATTCAATTTCAGTCTATTCTCTCGAAACCACTGGATAGAAACCAAGCAATCTTCTTCAAAAACTTTGGTTACCTGAGCATCCGCATAATTACAAATGGAAGATATGAAGAGAAACAGGTCATTTAGATAGATGTTAACCCTATTTAGGGGGGTGAGGTATATTTACCTTCCCCTCCGAAATTTTTGATAACTTTTGAACGGCTGCACATATGTATTCAGTTCTTACTGACATTTAACATTTATTCCTCATGCACATTGTGTCCAAATCTGAGGTTGTTTGGATTAGTGGTTTAAAAGTTATGAAAATTTTCTCGGAGTAGTCTGCCACTGCTCCATTGTATTTCACATAGGGATTTTGAGCAGACTTGCACAGCACGCAAATTGAGCAAAGATAGTGAATCCAGTGGATGTTTTCTGGGAAGTTGAATGCCTAAGGATTGCCCATGCAAAATTTCACGTCATTTGGGCTTCCCGATCGGGAGATAGGTGGGGGAGGTAAATATACCTCCCCCCCCCT
>JAOBRC010217022.1:0-14909 GCA_027575255.1 Scolionema suvaense | reverse complement strand
GAAACTTGGCCAAAAGATGTAAATATAAATTTCAATCACTGAAAAAAATTGCCAGGCCTTTGGCCTGGCAATTTTTTCAGATATTAAGCATTTTATCTTGGGGGGGTAAAATTTACCCCCCCGTGAAGAATAGGGTTAATTTGAACTGCCGGTTCGGCACAGTTTTGCTGACATCAGCACTTTTTCTCGAAAATCAGCAAAAAACGCCAAAAATTTAGCAGAATTTCTCTGGGCGATAAAATCTAAAACACACCACGCCAGAAGTTGATTCACCCATCGTTGGAAAGCATAAGCATACTACTTTTTAGAAACCAATGTGTGGTATCTTAAGAGCAAATAGTTTGTGTACAGCATAGCTACTTCTAAAAAGCATTTTTTCCCATTATAACTCGGACAAAATATTTGGCCATATTATCAGAATACTTGTGCATTGACATTAAACTGACTATCTTGCCTTTCTGACTCCCCTCCCCGTCTGAATAATAATGCTTTCATGGCTGCACGCAGTCGGCAAGCCAGAGAGATATCTTTACTTTACTGTTTCCAGGGCAGGGTGGAAATAATTAGACTTGGCTTGATTTCGATCCAAGTACCAATATATTTTGTCCGAGATTGCAGTAATAGGGAAATTGCTGGATTGCTCCAATCGGCTCAAAGAAAATTCGAATATCTTCGGAAGTAAGCAAGCTATACGCCTGATATTTGTTCCCAATGTGCATTGATAAATTTGGTTTCATGAGCATAAACTATCTTTTTATATTTCAAAACAATTTTTTTTTCTGGGGGGGTGGGGTTAGTTTTTACCTCCCCCCATGCAAAATAGGGTTAATTCCAGAAATCAAAGCTTAAAAGTCAGGGAACGGTCGCCACCATGATTCCCGGCCTGAGACGCTAGGTATACGCTGGTTAGAAAGTGCGCATGTGCTGAGCACTGCATCGGGAACGAGACAGTTGTATGTGATAGAGTATTGCGCTTCAATCATATCCACAAGAAGCGAAGCTTCAATAGAGAGGAAAGTATTCTACTCATGCCATGGTGTTTCGTTCAAAGTGGTAAAAGCAATGTGTTAATGCAGCAATGCGAGATGCAGATTTATTTACTTTTCTCCAAGTCTAGAATTCTCGTTCAAAATCATTCGCATTCGGTGGAGCTAGGACATAGATCCGTACTACAGGAGTGAAAAACAACGTAAATCGTTTGAAGGAAAACTCCGAGGTCTGAGCAAGTTGGGCTCTATTACTTACCTATGCCTTTGCATGTACAAAAACCACGTGCACAATGAAAAAAGTGCACAGCTAGCTGCAAGAAGCAAGAAACCCTACATGACGCCCAAGATTGGCTCTCCATTTGTTTCGTCAAAAATATTAATGCGCATGTGCGAAGACTTCCTGCTGTAACCATAGAGATGTTCCGAACCTTTGATAATTATTGCGTAAATGGCTAATTATGCATAATTGTGACAGGAATGACTGATCATGAACGAAAGTTGATAAAAGCAATAAATGAAGGTGCTTACAACAACCATATCTTAAACCTCTCAATGAGTAACTTGAGATACATGAGCTAGCGTCTTTTTGCACATTCTAACTGTCTGTAAAACATGCCACGGTGCTTGGTTCGAACTTGTCAAAACTCCACTGGTTCATGTCTAAGTTACTTCAGAGTACCAGATACAAAGTCCAATCCAAACGAGTGAGAACGGGCGAGGCGGTGGCTGGAAAATATTAGACACAATGAAAACATTGACGAGTTTTCTTTCACGAAGGATGGTAAAGTTTGTGACATCCATTCCAACGCTAATTTTATCAATCGCGATCGCAGTCGTCCAACACTCAGTGGTGATGCAATTCCTGAACTTGAGCTTCCCCCAGAGGAATATATTCCTGTAAGTCTGAAAACATAATTTCTGGTACTTTCGTTGTTGTAGCAAAAAGTGTTTTCCATTTTGGGTTTACTTTACAATTTCTGTTCACTGTTTCTTCGTGCAGTTATTTTACTTTCGACGTGCAACGTTTCTCCGGTATGACAAACCGAGAAAGAATGGACAGAGCACAGTTTCAAGTTCACGCTGTGACGGGGGTAAATGAATACACGTGGTTATGATTTAGAAGATAGTCTAAATCCGACAGTAAAATTTTGTGAAACCTTTCCATCATATCATGGGTAGAGCGTTTAATTTTAAGAATCCAAAAAAACAATGTTGCTTTTTTATGCAACGTTCATAACTGCACATAATCCTCCTAGCAAACAATTTTACTTGTTCCCAGGCGTTGAAAATATCTCCAGGTACTGCAGAGTGTGATACAGAGGAAAGAAAACGGGGGTATGCGAGTTCGAGATATCCGAGCAAGCCATTACATCGACCGATTCGTTTCTTTATTCACAAACAATAAATTCAGGAGCTTGACACTACCCCCGTTCAAAATAGCTTCAATTCCTTCATGCAAAAGATGTCCACAAGTAATCTATTGATCATCTACCTCTTGCTTAACAGTTCTAAATAGTTCTTCGCTTATGTTGCTACCACTTGATAATCCTGCTTCTCAATAGTGTACTGCGTTGTGGGACAAACATGTCACGAAGTGAGGTGCAGTTGGTCATATTTTGATATGTTTACGTGTACTATCGGCTTGTTTGGTGAAAATTGTGAAGCTACATAATCCAGCCATTCAACTTTCGACGTTTAATAAACAGTCATGATCAGATGAGCGAAACAGCGATCTTGTGCTATCGGTTACGTGCAGCATCAACGGCGTTAGGGAGTTTCTGTAAGTGGAGCGAGGCCCTGGTGCACATCGTGAGTGAGATTTGGGCGCTTTTCGGAAAATGAAATATTGATTTTCTCTTGATGTATATTAGTTAAGCAGAAAGTCATTACGCTAGTGAAGACAATGATGTCCTTGGTACATTCTAAGCTACACTTGCTTTTCCTGTGTTGCATCTTATCCACGGCTTCCATATCTCTAGCTCTAGCTCACTGTTCATTTAAGACAAGAGAGAGAAATTCAATAGAGCATCTTGCTATGACTCACATTTTCGTTCACAGGAAAAAAAACACCGAAACATTCAACAGAGCATTTAGTTTTGAGCCAGATTCCTCCGCTGCCCTGTTAACTGATCAGAACAGAGAAAAATTGAACAGAACAATTTGTAATGAGTCACATTCCTCTGGTCCACAGTGGACTAAAAAGATGTACATTGAAGAGATAGTAGGAGTAAATATCGAAAGCTGTAGTGTGGATGGAACGTTGAATTATGTTACTCCAAACACGTAGCTCTAGTCCAAAAACTATGCATGAACCTGCACGATTGAGATTGGTTTTCACTGATTGTAAGCCCATCGTAAGATCGTCGTAAGATAGCAGAAAAAAGCTTTCAGGCTCATTGTTCATCCAGCTACGATGCAGATCTTAATATCGTCATCGTAACTTGACGAACAAAGACAATAGCCATCGTAGACATGTACGATAAGCATCTTACTATTGGCTTACTATCAATGAAGTTCATGCTTTAAGCTCGAGGTACATGGGGATAATTCAGTGGATAATTCGGTGTCGGGCTCATATGCTGTACAATGCTCACCGTGTAGCGTTTTAATTGTGCAACTCCCTTTGTTCATTGAATTACTAGCTAATTTGGCAAACAATAGGTGCAGGACACAAAGCGTACGCAGGGCCGGTTCGCCATTGAACCACGGTGGATAATTCGTGAAAAAAATCAGTTCGGTTTGATTTCTTCAAAAATTGATAACGAATTATCCATCTGGCGAAACGCTGTCTGAACTGCTCGACTGTCGCGACATGCTGAATTATCCACTGAAGGTACACAGGACAACTAAACAGGCAATTCAGGGACAACTTAGTTATCAATGCAATTATCCACTGAATTATCCCCGTATCTCGAGCTTTAGTATGAGTTGCTCATGATGATGATACTTAGCCCTAATTGGTGAGGGGTTTTTCTTGCACCTGTGCCATTTTTGAAGGGCGATTTCTCATAAGACGCTTATATTTTATGTTGAAAGTAGCTGACATAGAGAACATTTAGAATTTAAGAAAATTTTTGCGATTAATGCCCGTGGAATTATCACTTTAAACCATAGGGCTAGATTTCTCATAAGACATTCTGAAATGACTGCATCAGAGAAATCATACTTCTTACTTGAATTCATTTCCAAAGTATTTATATATATCATCATAGTCAAATTGCATCTCAAGTGCTGCTTATATAGGCTTAAATTGGAAGAATGCATTTTCCGACTGTTATCGTCAAGTCTTGAAACACCATGCAAATAATAAGGCTCCTCAGATATAGCCAAAGCGTCTATTGTTTTATAATAATGTGCTCCCTCAAAGAAACATAGTGTCTTGGAATGCAATAAATCACATAACTTATCGAACCAAAAAGTGTGGAAATGTTTTGTTTATTCAATTTTCATCAAAACCTGTTGACCATGTTTTCAGGAAGAGACCGTTCCCATAGAAATGACGAAACAAACCGTTCTGAGGCCTAAGTAGAATGTCATACTCGTTCATTATGGAGACCAGCTCCATGTCGACTTGGTTCCCCATTCCGCGACGATCGCTGTTTCAATGGAAACCTGAGAGGCACTGGCACGTTTGGAAACTTGAAACCACCAGTAAAGATGACACGTCTGATGCTTGGGATCTGGTGTGGGCTCCTTATTTCGAAATGGTGCAAGGCCAAGTGCTGTGGCAAGCATTATTTCTTTTGGAAGGTTGCTAGTCATAGGTATTATAAATTTTTGGACTGACAAGCCAACATACAGAACTGAACTAGCCGTTGCGTTGGAATGCAGATGGCCAGCCAACTATACCAAATGGAATCAGTTTGGGCTGCGTGAGAGTGCCTTTATCCTAAAGCTACTGCCATATTACGTTCAGAGTAATAGCTGTTTGTATTCCACCGCAGCCATCCGGATTGAATTTTGACTGACAATCGCAAATACAAAACAAGATTACAGAGTTCACCTGTAGAATATACACTTACTTAATAAGTTCTTTTAAAATTCATCACTTGAGAAGAAATGCCCAGAAGTGACATGCTCATACTCTTACAATATCAGCAAATCAGAAAAAATTAATAAAAATGTATACCTGAACACTCTGCAGTAGCACTTGCTCGCTCAGTTACTTCGATGTCATCGATGACAACATCAGAAATATAGTTGTCGTGACGTTTCGCAGAAATCCTAATCTGGAAAAAACGAGACAACTCCAACTGTAAATGAACTGTAACCCACATCTCCCCAGGTGTATTGTAGTCTAGTCGTGCTTTTTGTAAGCATCAGCGCAACTGTGCTGCAAGCATTGTTTTCACAAAATCAATTCATTGTTCACACCTTCAGATATGGATTATCCAAGAACGGTTAGTCTGATACGTATGAAATAAGGTTAAGCCAAATTTCTTTCAGTAGGCTTCAGAAAGTTCAAAACATTTTTTGTAAATCTAAATTAACACTCACCTTTGCATCAACAGGTGCTCGAAAATTCCACGAGATATGCTGCCACTTTTTGACATTTTGCAAATTGGAAATCACCAATTGTCCATCACATGCTGCGTTTGAGCAAACTTCAAGTCGCAACCGTTCAAGGTCTGGATTTATACCTTGCGCATAACTATATACCCACATCTGAATGCAGTAGTACCTCGTTGCTATCAAATGAGAAATGATTTCGCTTTCTACGGAGTGCCATAAATCATCATTAGCCAGAGATGCATCAAATAGTAGGTAGTAGCCAGTCTCTGCGAACATAAATATTAATAAAGCCCCATTTGAATAGAGCAAAGAGTTAGAGGCAATCTACATGATACCAATAAACATGGTGATGATCAGGTTGTAACCAAACACTGAGTGTAATGAATAACGTACCACAATGCTTGGAAAGATTGCGAACAATTAATGAAGCAGATTTTGTCTCTATAGATATAATAAATAAAAGCAAAGAATAAAATGGCCCTCTATACCTGGATTGTCAAATACTGCGTTCTGATTGATTCTTGCACGTTTATTGGGGAAAACACGTGACTTTCCGCTTACCTATTTCGGCATGTTTGGAAGCTGAATTGTGCTCATTCGCAAATACCTAGTTGGATGAAATGACTGCAATAATTAGTTAACATTGGTGATGATTTAACCACAAGGCGAGACGTGACACTTTATGACTCAATATTGGTCAGCAAGCAGGAATACACACTCGTACATGATGGTACATTAGCACACGTCAGTGCCCTTTTTCAAGAAGATGAGAGCCTTGGTCAAGCAATAGATAGCTCCTTGTCACAACAGTTAATACCCCTGTGTTGACGATCATCATAAGTTCGGAATCCATACGAACGATTTCGCGCCTTTTGCAAGACATCACTTTTAACAAAAACAGAGGATCAAGTATGACCAAAGTGGAAGATGACAGGCGAGAAGATAATAGATAATAAGATAATTTATGTTCTTGGTACAGGTTAACACAACACCACTTGTCTGAAAGCCATGAGAGTTTACCGATCTTATGTGGCCATCGGCTGTGTCAGACATAATTGGAATGTATTGGCAACATGGACACATTACTGGTTGCAATGATCCAATGTCTCCTATCGTCCAGCACTTTGAGATATGGTGATGATATAGCCTATAAACCGTACGAGATGAACATAACTAAAAACGGTGATAGACCTACCTGTTCCGAATGTATGGTCAGAATCAGGCCCAGTAAGTGGACTGTCAGATTTTCCGTTTTTGATGAGCCACGGACCAGGCAGCGAAGACGTCTGTGGTAACAAATCGCAGATTTGGTCGAACGTTTCGAATCCACGCACCAGTTCAAAGTTGCACTTACACGGGACGACTAAAATCGTGAAAAAAACACTAGAATGTTGATTCCCTAGCTGGATAATTAGATCGTCATACCCCCCAAATATTAAGATGGCACTAATCTTTTTTCTTCGGAAATACGTGCCTCTTTCTCTGAAAAATCACAGGTAAAGGTTTCTTCATTACCCAGGCGCAGAAACAGGTTACTATCGAAAAAAGTAAGCATCCGTGCATGTTTGTTTTGATTTGACAGATACAATCCGTCTTGAACACCCAAAGAAATCCAGGCAAGAACTAATGCGTAGTTTGTTTTGTTTGATATGGAAGAGCTGTAGATTTACTAACACTATCAGCGATTAGTGGAATTTAAGTGGCGGAACTATACATGACCAATTCAATTAATTGTCACGTGCCTGTGGCACATGCTTGCCATCAATACAACCTACCTCCTAACCAACAGGTGATTGGCATGTGTTAGAGTATCAACGGTACGGGGAAGTACAACCATGCTTCTGATAGTGCCTGGTATTCCATATATATATATATACTGCATTAATGCAAATATGCTATTAATTGCAAGCCCTTGGAGGTTTTTTTGAGATTCATGCTTACTTTACAATTTTCAGCTGATCTAGGACGAAGGACAATCTTAGAATACAGAGTAAGATTAACCTACCTGGTAAACACGCTCCTTGTCCACATGCTTCTTGTTCAATATACATGGCATCACAGTTATTATTTGCAACATTTGGAGCTGGAGAATTGCAGTAACGAAGCTTGTATCGCATACCATTCTCACACGAGCTAGAGCACAAACTCCACGACGTCCAGTCCGACCAATCAGGGTTATCTGGGACGACATAAAGTAATATTTTAGAAGCTGGAAACTAGGCCTTTTTGCAAATCGTCGTCATGCAATGCATTGTGGGATGGGCAGAGGGCACATTAAAATTAATGATACAGTGACAAAAGCAAACAGTCTTATGTTATTACCAATTTTGCTAGCAGCCGGCAATTACGTCCACTGTGTAGGCAATAAAATGATCTCTTTCGGGATTGTCGACTACGATGTTTATGAGATTTGCCCCCTGGCCATCTCACAATACATCACATGATGACGATTTGCGAAAAGGTATAGTGCGACCAAGAACTGGAGTTGGTATTACAAACCTATGGATCAGTTACCTAGCAACAAGCATTCCAATGAAAAGTTTTCGGCGCTCTAGGCATGGAATGGAATGGAAAGTGATTACGTTCTATAACAGAAAAATCTATTGCAGGATCCCTAACACTTTTGCCATTCACATGTTGCACAACAGAAATATCACGCAAAAGCTGGATTAATTACCAGGCTGTTTGATTGTTAATATTGATGAATCGTGACATTTGACTTGTGGGATCGGTCACGCACACGAGTATGAAACGAGATTAGTTGCATCATTCACGCGAATATTGGACAATGATCTTTTGTCATAAAGGATTAGAATGAAGAACACGAAAATTTCCTATATAATGCGAGCGGAAAAATTGTACGAACTAGCCATCCTGTATCACGTAACATACTAGTAACACGGGTATCGGGAAGTGCTGAATGATAACACCACAAACCAACAGCAAGTAAAGATAAGAGACTGACTCATAGACAACCTTAGGAAAGGCTTTATTCCAATCTGAATACTAGCATCTAAATAAAGGAATAACACAACATGAGAATCACATTTCACAACATTGGGTGACTGCGAATTGTTTACGTAAACCGACCTCAACTCTTTACGACTTACTTGGACATGGTGTGAATCCACAAGGGCAGTCTTGCTGGTTCTCAGCAACGGAACATTGACATACAACGTAAGGCTCATTAGGAGTACATGCACTAGGATCGATTACTTGATTTGATCTGGTGCGAGTTTGCACACTAGCACCACCGCAGCCTGACGAACAAGTGCCCCAAGGCTGCCAAGGCGTCCAATTACAGCGCGCTAAAAGAACATTAACATATGACAACCAAGACCTACACTTAAGAAAGCACATATACATGACAAATTATTGATTGAAGGCACATAAGGCACATTACGCTTCCCATTAGCTATTACTGAAGAGATATTAAACAAAAGCACTTTAGTTGCTTGCATCATAACTCATGCTCAATAAATAACCCATACAACTACTGGCATTAGCAAAGCGTAAAATCATACGTAAACATTATGTCAAAATTAGTGTTACAGATGCCATAGAGATGGAACGTTTTACCGTACACATGGTTACAGAACACAAGATTTACCTGTCGCCGACAGTGCTCCAACACTTTCAAGCATCTCAAAGGGGATAAAAAACTAGGCTTGACCATGAGAACTTACATTGACCTTTAAATCATATTTCGTTCATAAAGTTAATCACACTATCCCCATTTGAGTTTCAGCTACAAGTTCAAACCAATATCGGTTATTTACGTACCATAGCATGGCGGAAGACTAGCGATACGTGACTCGATTAGTGCAATCTGAGCATCACATATATCCTCCAAGCAGTTCCTAAATCGCATCTCCGTGCATATGCCACATGGAACCGATTCGCAGCCAGTGAAATCACCCCATTCCGAGTACCCACCTATGCATATAAAGAAAGCAAACAGATAAACGTTTACAGTAATCAAAGCTACATATTCAACTAATGCTAATATAGCTAACTGCGAAGAAGACGATCTGCGTTATTTGCTGTTAGTGCAATAAGACATGTCACGTTATTCGCCAATAGCTGGCCATCTCTATATGCTTCGGAGAGCACAGGTCGATGGTCCCACCAGACAATACTCTTTCCAATGAATGGATAAGATAAGGAGATCACTTTGTATGCAGACCGGTAATAAATAAACAAAAGCAAAATGAACATATTTAGTAAAGGAACCATGGCCAATCATTGTCGCTTTTGCGAATATGTGAAGGCTTAATTTTTACGCGGTTATTTGCTAAACAGTTAGTGCTCCGATACACTTTCTTACTCAAGGGCAGAGTCCATAAAATGCTAACGTGATGACCTGCTTTACCTGTTTTAAGCTTGGTTCTTATTACAGCGTAAGGCTTGACTTGGCTATTTGACTAAGCTTGACTTCGCCATGGTAAGGCGGTTCCCATTATACAGAGGGCGTCCCTTTGGAGATTACGTAATACAAGCCATACTCACGGGCATAATGAAAGACAATACGAGCGTTTTGGTTCTGCACGGAGTGAAATCACTCGAAAGAGCAATAACAGGAAGTAGTTACTCGCTTACCTGTTATCAGGAAAGAGCAACAACAGGAAGTAGTTACTCGCTTCCCCGTTATCAGGGAGACTACTTGTTGGTGGACTTGACAGTAAGACTGTGGTAATTTGCCCTACGCAGACAGCACCAGTTTACTTACGAAATATTGCTACATTGGACAAGGATAGGACATAAAGCGTCTGATAGGAAACTGAACATCATCTCATAACGATGACTAATATACAATTGTTCACCCTCCTTTGACAGGCTATCAGCTCAGTCGTAGCTGGACTTTACTAGCAAGTTCGGTATTACGTTTATCGATAGACGACAAATAAAAGAAAACTACCGATTAAATAAAGATGCAGAAAGTCTCTAGAAACAGAATTATAAAGAATAAATCAATTTCCAATTTCAAATGACTAACTGGTCACCACACTTGCAACAAATAAGCAAATGCAAGCTGATAAAAGAAACCAAAAGGAAGCACAAAAAAACAAAACAAAACCCACCACAAAACTCACTCAAACCAAACAAAAACACCAGAAGCCACCTGTGCACCAGAATGGGCAAACTCTGATTAGTGAAATTATACATGAAGGCAAGTCATCATACATCAGCACAAAATGTAATCTGGTTCGGTGAGAAAAGTGTTTGGTTCATGGAAACAAGAAGAGCTAAACTACCCTTTGTCGTTGCTGTTCTTGTTCTTGTGCGGGTAATCTCCAAGTCCCGTTACGCGTTTAGAATCATTCACTGATTTTAGACAGTTTTAAATTAGCATTATATTACTAGTGGTACCTGGCTAAATCCGTTTCCTGGCTGATGGGTACTAAAAGATGCGAATGTGGTAAGTGCACCTAGAACAGGCATAGAACGTGTACTTCAAGTGCAAGGCACATACATGTCCACTTTATGCCGCAAACACACAAAAGAAATTAAGATTTAAAACTTCAGATCTATCGTTAATTGAACTGAAAGATACAGCAAAGTCAGTGCTGTACGCAATAATAAAGAATTCCTGCCAGGAACCACACTACATTCACATAGCACGTCCTGTCACAGAATGCCTGCCGGCCTGTTCAGCCTAGTGTGGTAGAGGTGGCTGTGATTGCAGCCACATCTGCTGACCTAGCGTAAGTGCAATAAGCAACATAGTGGCATTTGTTAAACATCACATACCGCAATAATCGCATGGTCGATCAAGGGGACTGTTGTCAACAGGGCATTCAGCGTCAATTTTGTTCGGTTCACACGTTCGTGTCCGGGTTTCTCTTGGGTTCTCAGAGGAGCAATCGCAAGACCATTTAGAGTAGAGCCAATACGGTCTTGTACCTAAAAATCAGTACACAAAGAGATGCAATGGTAAGTGAAAGCAGTACACAAAGAGATGCAGTGGTAAGTGGAACACCAATTATAGCATAATAACGAAACTCACGAAACACAGATATTAAATCAGTCATGACAAAAATTTAAGACTTCACAACACAAAACATCTGAAGACCCTCGTAAATTATTTTGGAAGCAACGCAATGTACCTTATTCTTTAAGAGCACTGCAGATATCATGCATCAAGCAAGATATAGCGCTTGATAAATAGCCTGCTGTCCTCTTTACGTGCAACAAGTTGCTGATTTCATGTCTGTTATAATGCTACCACAAATGCACTCATGAGCAATGGAACATGTTAGTAAGGAAAGATCAAAACAACACGAAATGACTGGACTATGGCTGTATAATCAGTTGTGTCATTGTACTCAAACAGCTCTGGTTATCAATCGATACGAACTAGTAGGGAGTATGGAGCCAAGTTCAGCAATTCAAATCAGCACATTACTGAGTTCTGAGGATCTTACCATCATTAGTGAGTTCTAAGGATCTTACCATCATCACTGAGTTCCAAAGGTCTTACCATCATTCCTGAATTCTAAGGATCTTACCATCATTACTGAATTCTAACGATCTTACCATCATTACATGTTGGACCAGGTATACCACCAGATGGGCAGGAACAAATTCCTGGCTCAACACACGTGCCTGTACCACAACCACCAGGACAGAAATCTAAGAATTCAAGCAATTTCGGTGATCATTATATGTAATAGAGTTGCACATGCGTAATTAATCTTTGACAGTATATTTTTTGTGCATATATTGAATACACAATAATTTAACAATCATGACTTCTGAAAACACCCGAAGAAAAGAAAAAGATGAAAATAATGCAGAAAACTGTTCTATCGGCAGTAGCCTGCTCCCAGACCTAGCGCATTTTACTCGTTTTCTGGGTCTGCTGACATTGGGCGCTAATGCTATGCAATTTGGTAGGAAAGTTAGCAAGATCTCGCAAAAAAACAAGACAAAAGCACAGCAAATAATTGTGCTACGTATTGCAGCAACAATTGGAGTGCACCCCAAGATTCGAATTTGCTTATTGCAATCTGCACAGCATGAAAACAGGCTGCAGAGCCGTCTGCTCAAAAGGCTTTTAAATTCGCACTGACGTAGTAGATTGCATTGGTACGCTGAAGTGAGCAGACTGTGAGAGTAGCTGACTTTCTCGAGCAGTCTGTGACCAGGCTATATCACCAACTTTTCAAATCTTGACCATCTGTAGATTTCAATGAGCTAGCTACACCTATTGACCAATTCATTGGCGCTCTATGAACTAGTTATTTTAATATTGATATTAATATAGAGGTATTTCTAAAATCATTCGTGGACACAGTGGCACAAACTGAAAATACGATGCTATTTTCCCTTCAGAAGCCTTCGACCAGCAGCTCACCCTATCAAGTAAACTAAGATGTAGATCTGCATCAAAGAGCTTCCAGGTACGTTTAGGAAAGTGCATCGCCTGAGCCGCAACTGTTTTGGTTCAATATTTCGAGATGCGAAGGAGCCCCAGCAGTAGCCTTAGTTCAAGACCCTTACTTCATGCTTCGTATAGAGTCTTTGCATCAGAGTCCGATTTGCTGTCCAGCTTGTTTTCCAAGCTCTATAGTTAACTAATTATGAACACGCTGTGTGAGTAAACGCATAAACATAATTTATTAGAGGGGTAGCGAATTGGAAACAGGTATGCGTGTAGAATGCACTGAATCATTTCTGCTAATCTGCCAGTGTGTATAATTATACTCATAACACAAAAATCGCTGGACAGCAAATTGCTTGCTGATGCAAATACCCTGTAGGATGCTTAAAATCGTGAGAATATTGAACGAAGGTCATGTGGCGCGGGCCTCCATTAGTTCTCATGTAAATACCAGCAAACGTCACATCTGGTTCTGAAGCTGACTGCAAAAACGCAAAAAGATGAAAGTTATAAAGAAAAAATCAGTATAGCGTTGCAGATGCCGACGACAGATATTGCACAACAGATTGCACACACCTCGTTGAAAAATTGCAAGTGGCAGGGTCAATGAAAGTTACTTGGAGATTTGGATCTAATCTAATCAGAACATGACATATATTCACAATACTTCGTACGCAGCCTTCTACTATCATCAAATTTAAAGCGATGTCCAACTCCCGACTGTTCCAAGAAGTAGTCTCTGAAAAATGCAGTGAAAGAGTTGATATAAAACTGGTGAGAAGGAATTTCACATTATTGAGATTTGTGATAGGTTAGCTTGCATACCATTTGATCGTAATATGCACTTACTTGTCTGGCACATTACTCCAGTATAGTATTCTGGACATATGCATGTCACACCCCCACTGGCAATATTCAAATAACCTCCATTCATGCATTCCAGAGCTAAAAGAAAATGACGACAGAACCCAAACTCATGTTGTTTAAAGCTTCATGAAATACGCCTATAATGGTACATAATCATCTAATTGCAATAATCTTGACATGAAATGTCGTTGCCTGGCAACTGAGGTTACTTATTTCGCCGTGATGTTACTATCTAGCACTGTGAGAATTAAAATCCTACATGTTATAATACGTGCCTTTGTATCTCACATAAGCATTTACTGCAACACCATTTCCATACATCCCCTGAGCTAGTTCCAGCCTAAGCGAAGAACTCGTTCAGAGTGAATGCTCAGGTATATGATTCACAGCTGGAAATTGTGACAAAAATCGATCTAATATTCGTCAACAGCTCGACAAAATGCTTATATCTGTATCATTTTCTCAATAAGATTATCTGAGCTAATATCATCAGCAGTAGATTAAGCAATAAAGTGTAGACTCACTTTGATCACACGCTGGCCCAAACCATCCAGATATACACTCGCAGTTGTCAGGAGAGGCACACATACCGTTCATGCAGCCAGCACTGCAGATAGCTGTAATAAAAGCAAAGGGAAATACCTCACTTTCAATATGTACGTATTCTGCAGCTTCCGCAGCTACTGCAGCAATAGCGCAGCAAAGGCACTTCAAAACGGAATGCATGCGTCAGGGTTCTTCTGTATCGATCTTGAGGAGGGGTTCGGAACACAACTGTCGCACAGGTGGATAAATCACCGAAATAGCACGAATTAAATCCCCTTCGAGATAACACATCTTGCAGAAAAATTCCAGTCAGTTTGCTGGTTACCTCCAAGTTACAACTGGACTCACAAATAACTGCGGTATATAGTACGCTTCCCGGTATTCAGAAAATCATACGAGGTCCCACCGGAAAAGAAAGCCAGATACAACAGATACACAAATGTGTCGCAAGGCGAACCTGTCCAACCTGGGTAGCACATACATACAATAGATACGCACTTGTGTCGCAAGAGGAACCTGTCCAACCTGGGTAGCACATACATACAACAGATAGGCACCTGTATCACAAGATGAACCTGTCCAACCGGGGTAGCACATACATACGACAGATA
>JAOBRC010216911.1:0-14911 GCA_027575255.1 Scolionema suvaense | reverse complement strand
TAAATATGGTTGGAATTGACGAAATTTTGGTCTGGTGACGAAGCTTCGCCCGTTATGGTATCCAACAACGAAATGTTTTTTTTTTAATCGTACGAACTGGGTGCATGCGACTGCTCATTGAACTGGAGCCGGAGGGTGATGTGTTCTGTTCAGCAGTTGAGTGGGCTCAAATTTACTCTGGGCAGCTTTCCTAACTAGCCTAACACTATTTATATAATTGCTGCCGGGGTATGTGGTGCGAGCTTCTACTTCTGGGGTGGATTTAGCCGAGATCTCAGATTTGGCGCATCTCTTAACCCTATTTGGACTGAGGGTGGTAAAATTTTGGGCAATTGTTTCGAAATTTTGCGTTCATAGGTGGAAATGTTTGCTGTCGTCAGTAGAATTTGAACTTTTTAGCAGACTCTTAGGCCATTTTTGAAAACTACACATGTTCCTGCACCTCTGTGCCAAATTTTACGCTTTCACAGTGCTTTGTTCAGAAATTACGGTAGGGGTGTAGTTTGACCCCCCCCCTCCCTTCTGTGACGAAGGGCCCAGTGCAAATAGAGGTACAATACGACTGTCCTTATCCCTATTTGGAACTAGCCTGCTCGCAGAGTCCTCGGAAGTTTTAGCGTCTGTCAGAGCAAGTGGATCAGCGCAGCGCAGGTTGGTCTGTGGTTATAGGCTAATTTGGTGTGGGCTGTTTGATAGACGTTAATGGTACTGGGGGAGGGGTAAATTACCCCCAAGAAAAAAGTACCTTAATCAGCAGCAATAAGGATAAAACTTCTTTAAGCTGTCATGTGACGTAAAAAATTGCTGAAGATGTCGTCAGTTCTTGCTGACGTCAGTATTCTGTGATGTCAGGTGGATTTTCGGACCAAAATTTTCAAACATTTTTGCATCAAAATTTTTCCTTAACCAGTAGAGAACATGTTCCACGTCTTTAAACTGCAATCTTTGCCGTATTTGTCTCAGAATTCTGGTAAAAAGGAGCATAATTGCTGGAGGTGGTGGCCTTCAAGAGTTAGCCCATATCTCCGGATCCCTGTGGGTGCAACCTGAAATTGGGCCTGAGAGTCTCCAATGTAATTCTAATCAAAGCCCCAGTGACAGCTCTTCAGAGTTAATGGTTTAGCGTCAAAATCAACAGTTTGACTAGGGGGTAAATTTACCTCCTCCCCCTCAATGTACCAAATAGAAGTAAGGGGATTTTTGCTAATTTCACGAATGTTTACCAAATTTGCAAAGTTTAATCCACGCAAAATTTGTTGAAGTGAACTTATTACCTCACCAAAAGCAAGCAACTGATTTTTCGTTCGTTAATCTACAACAATTTAATCGGGGTCGTTCTTTCTCTCAGTGTGCATGTCGATACCTTCCTCGCATTTTTTTTTTGCTGATTCGCATTCGATAAATTCGTTCCACGCATTTTCTCTGCAAAACCTTGATTCGCAAAAATAAATCACGCATAACGCCCCAGAGAATTTGACTCGCAAAAGTAAATCCATGCAAAAAATTGATCCCCTTCAGGTACCTTTAATAGCATACCAAGTATATTGGCCACTTTTTAGAATGACCTTATTGGAATAAGGACCAAATTTTCATCTGCTCAACATTGTTCAGGGCTGAGGGAAAGGGTGTGGCCAAATATTTTGTCCGCGCTTGTAGCCAAGTTAGATAATTCTGTCTTATCTCGCTGTTTTAACAGAAGCTATTTCAAAAATGTGTCAGTGTTAGAAGCGAAAAGATTCCTGTAAGTTATCATATCAATCCTCTCTTTGAGTTGAACAACCCTCCTGGGAGAGAAATAGAGAAAAGTAGAGAATGTTTTGCTAATTGTGCATGCAAACATGGTTACCTGGAGACAGGAATTGGTGTAGAGTCAGGCGGGCCAAGACTAAAACAATGTCGTATGACTCATGAACATCACATGAAATCATTTTTGTCAAATTTCTGAAAACTTCTTCTGACTTACTCCCCACTGTAAAGCACAATCCTGTCAAATACTGTTTGGACCGGAGCAGTGTTAAACGAAAATTCACATGAGAATTTTCTGCAAAAAATGCCACATTAAAGTTACCTTAAGTGTATTTAATTTCGCAGTGTATTAAATTTCGCGATTCGGGAATTTTTTCCAAAAAGCCTGTCTTCGCGAGATTTTTTGCATGCATTAAATTTCGCAAATTTAACCAGAATCAAATTTTTTTGAAAAGGGTTGAAACATGAAATAACACACTGGTTATGCTTGGAGCACATGTTGATTTTAAAAGAAGTACTAGTGAAAGTTTTAAAACATTCTTTCAGAAGTCCTATAAATTAGGTTTTAGTAAGGCTTGAGCAATAAAAAGAAATATCATTTTCTCCATAAAATTACCCCTTCTCTTTCATTTTCGAAATTTTTGAAATTTTAGAACTTTTCGCTGGTATCAAATGTCACGATTTTGGATTTTTGAAATATTTAAACTGTACTAAATGTCACGATTTTTGGTAAAAAAAAATCGCAAAATTTAATACACACGAAATTTTAGATGCCGTAAAATTAAATACACTTAAGGTAAATGATTTCATGGTTCGGAATTTTCTGTAAACTTTCCGACCCCCTATCATTAAGACTTTCCTTCTGTTAGGTGCCTCAGTGTACTCTCGAGTTCCGAATAGACGGAGCGAGACACTTACTAATTTCAGAGAAAAAGCCCACGCAAGACATGTTTCTTCCATCCACCCCTTTTATTTAAATTTGAAACATTTTCCATGCATCCCTTTTATTAGGGTCGCCTTTTTCAGAAAATCCATTCTGCATGTTTTTTCAGAAGTCTTTCTTCGCTATAACCCTCATGAAAACTTACCAGTCGAACCGTAACTTTTGAATTTTTATGCTTCAACAAAGACCCTTATGGAAATTACTGTTAAAACGGGGGAGCGTGTGAAGTGTTGGAAAAAATTCCATCCACCTCGTTTATTTATCTTGATCAAAAAATCCACTTACCCCTTTTATTTTTCATCAGGTAATTTTCCACTCACTCCCTTTGTTCCAACCACCCAGTCTATTCGGAACTCGAGAGAAGTGGCAAAAAGGTGATCACGTAAGTGACGGTTATG
The DNA here is from genome assembly GCA_027575255.1 of Scolionema suvaense. Lineage (NCBI taxonomy): Eukaryota > Metazoa > Cnidaria > Hydrozoa > Limnomedusae > Olindiidae > Scolionema > Scolionema suvaense. The sequence continues at coordinate 11,824 of JAOBRC010216911.1, read as the reverse complement.
TGAGCCAAGGCAAAATACATATATTTTCCCGGTTTAGCTATCAAAAAAACTACTTTTTTCCTGGTTTTCCAGGCAAATTTTTTTTAAAACAGGGTATCTTCCAGGTTAAGTGGCCACCTTATTTCAACAGCTATGTAGATCCCCAGTATAAATATATGAACGTGTTCAGACGATGTGTACATCCAGACATTGACGGATGATGCAAATATTTTGAAATATATATTCAACCCTACTTATGGGGATAGGAATATCTACCACGCCCTCAGAAATTTTGTTACAGCTTTCGAACAGGTTCAGTGATGTGCCGAAATGTTCCTGACACTCAAAGTTTATATCTCCTGCATCGTGTGTCCAAATTTCAGCAATGTAGATTAGTGGTTCAAAGGCAATGAAGGATTTGTTCAAGAAATCTGACGCGGCTCCAAGCCGATGCGCGAATGATTGATTGCGCGAAAATACCTATTTTTCGCGCATTTGGGCGCGCGAAAATATGATGTGCGAGAAAAATTTTCATTAAAGGGGGTGCGCGAAAATTAAATTGACCAAGTTTTCAACTTTGTTTATCTTGCCTTATCACCTTACAATACCGAGAACCTGTGAAAAAGTTGAAAGAAGCAGAGGGAAATTGGGTAGCCAAATCACAACCGCACATGAGTACCTACTTGTAGGCTGTTTTTTTCAATACATCAGCCTGGGTTAAGCATGTGCGAAACATTCGAGCTTTATTCTTCTGCTCGAAAATTAGATTTTCGCGCAACAGCCCTGCGCGAAAATTAAATGCGCGAAAATAAAACTCGCGTGAAATTTGAGTGAATTAAGGTAGGCTCCAACAGCATGCTGTTGGTAAGCCTCCTTGGTGATACCAATGGATGTTTTCTGGAAAGTTCAATGCCCGATGATTGCTCATACAAGATTTCCTGTCATTTGGACTTCCCAATCGGGAGATAGGTAGGGGAGGTAAACATAGAAACGCCACCCTATATAGGGCTTAAAAAATCAAGAGAACCTGCTCACAGCCTTTCTTGATAAATACCTGGCGACTGATACTATGACTACTTCAAGAAACAGGTATTTTATGCCATCTGATCCCTTCCAAGCACTAAAAGTTACTCATATTCTGTAGACCTTCCTGTTCCCAGAGGGCTGAAGGTACGCTTATCCCACACTTCTCCCCCATCCTTGATTTAAATCACTGAATTTGTGCTGTCTGCTTCAATAATTGAATTTCAAAGATTCTTGCAAATGTTCCGGTCCATGGAAAGCAAGTGTGGCCAATCGCCGACTTGATGGGTATTCAATGTATCGCCAATGATATATTCCAACGTGTTCTGCACTTCATTTTTCTTTTCTTTTTTTTTAGGGAATAAGGCTCTTTGCACATTAGTACGCGAACAAAACTTGCTGAAATATGCGCTAACTGGTTACTAAATTATTCTTACCAATCTACTTATTTCCATACCACATTAGGTTGGTGTAGATTTTCAACAAATTCCTTTCTTAAATTTCCTCCGTACTTTTTGGCAGCGTAGCTTCGATTGGGTCGTCACTGAACAAGAGCTCGTATTGATTGATCACGCATATCATGGTAAAATCCACATGGTACGTCGCGAGGACAGAAGCTGTAAATCTACCACAGAATAAATACGTTTCCCATTGCTGATACTTTAATATGGCAAAACATTCCTTGTCATCTTAAAATTTCGAAGTTAGACACGAGTTGTGTGGAAGTTAGACCGATTCCAATGTTAGCCTGTTCCGCAAAGCATGCACACTGTGCTTCACTGGCTGCTCGGTGAGAAATTGATTTGAGCAGAGACTGCGAGCCGCTTGTTTATAAAACTTTCGAAAAATACTAAAAGACAATAAACAAACACTATTTCTGCTACCAATCCATATTTACTTCAGCATATACGCACTAGCAAAAAATAGCAACATCTCAACTCCACAATTTGATTCGAAATTGATATTTTACACTTCTTATAGTGAACAGGATTTCCACAAGCTTCAGTATATAGCTTACGATCACAAAAAATTAGGCACAAAAATAATAATTGTGAATAGCTTATGCTACCTATCAGAAAAGCTGGTCGGATCGATATGGAAAAAGGTATCACGCTGACGCTGTTGACATAACTAAATCGATCAGACCTAGAAGCTAAACAAGGGCACACCCCACTAATATTTACAATTTGAACATATGAAACGAAGATGAAATCAGCGGGACCGTGAAGTGTCATGGAATCACTCGACAAAACAGATGTAAACCTCAAATAAATCAAACAAATGGAAAGAGATCATCAAGGAATAACAAACAGCTGCCATAGTTAGTACTAAATTTATGGCACAACTCATTAGCTGAGGAGCATAAATACAAAACGAAAAATGAACTATAAGACGTTGAATCTTTGAAAAACAGTTACGTTCTGTATGAAAGGCTTCAATCAGTAAGCGCAAAATAGCTAAGTCGATTTGACACGTCCACCACACTTCACTGGTAAAAGAAACACTAACTTCGACAAGCAAACTTGATTCGACGACTGAATTCTTACAGCGCAGAATATAAGTTTGTCGAATCACGGCCAGAAAGAAAACAAACTTGATGTCCAGATAATTGATGGTAATTAAGTAAGGAGGCATTGACAAGCAACTTTGTTGTGCAGGTTCACTAACGTTACTGGGTGAGTTGCTACAACTGCCCGATAACATACTGTAATCAAATACTGAAATACCTTTCTTCTTTCTTCTGCTCCATATGATTGTGATTTTTGTACGCTTTGCTGGTTTTCGTTATTTTTCATGAGTTTATAGTGTTTTAATCGGGTTCTTCGTACATCGCCTATTCGCCATTTTTTGTATTTTGTACGGGGGTACAGCATTGGCGCCAGAGTGAGTTATACACTAATTCTATTTATAAGCACTACAGCTATACGCATACGTACGGCAAAGTGGGAGGAAAACTAAGTATAATGTCAAGCATACCACTACAGTAGATGTATAAATGAGATTTTTCTAAATGTCACATACCGAAAGAATTCTATTGTGTTTGTGTTTTAATCGAAAAGAGAAAATTTTGATCAGATCTGCATAAACTTCAAAAAACACGTGGCTTGTACAATGCTTATAGCACGAGAGAGCCCTAAATACAGAACTAAGTTATTGACACAGCATTTAAGCGTATTTTCTACCCCGGTACCAACAACTGTAAGCATATTTATAGGTATAGTTTTGCGGTAAAAAAAACGGAAAAAACTACGCATATCTACCGTACGTCGTTTCAGAGGTATTCTTATAGAAAAAACTAGTGCATGCACTCTTGGACAAGACTTTACCTGCTCAAGCATTGTTATTTTATCACAAATAACATAAAAATACTGACTCCTGTGATCAGTGCAGAGTCACGTAAAAGTTATATCATCGATTTGCACCAACATCAACAAGAGATATTTTACAATATCTACAAGCCATGTCGTTAGATAGGTACATGAAACTGAAAATTAACGCCACTCTGCTCATTGCACACTGTGTCCGTTCAAACATATGCACATGCAAGGGTTCATGACAAAAATGACCGAAATCGCAACTCGAGACTCACACTAACATGCAAGAAGCGAACCTACAAATATCAAGCATGGTAATAAAAGAAGTAGGAAGGTACGTGAAATAGCACACAAGAAATATAAAACATCCATGCAAAAAAAAAAAATCAAAGAGATAAAAAAGCATTATCGTTGACAACCAGATGACCGCAAGGAAAGATCACGATGACCAACGGGTCGCATTCCATCCAGGAAGCAAGTATAAATACGATACCTTTTTCAGTTGCCAGGCAACAACAAACACAGGAGATGAGATTCAGAATGCAGATCGATTTAGAAGACAGTTATCATAGCTTCACGCGTAGGACCAACACTAACCCACTTAACTGAAAAGCAAACAAAGAGCGAAAAATTAAAACAAAGTAGAAACGTTGTATGATTGACACATGGATTCACAGACTTTTTGGAATATATATAGAGAAGAAATAACCTCATGAGCACCAGCACTGCATTTGACGTATTGTATACAAAGAACGAGAAAATTGATAGTGAATGTGAAAGCTGGTCATAAGCATGAAACATAGTTATTGGTACACAATAATAAGTTTAACCCTAGACTACCAGGATATTTCGTACTGCACAATACAATTTTCATGCGAATGGGGTGTGACTTACAAGGTCATAAGTGCAATGACCCATTTTCGGATCTGCAAAATGGGCTGTCTAGCTAGCATTGTTAGCTATTTCCTTCACCAAAACAAACACCATGACCATAACATAAGATTAGCATGGAGCAGGTTCACTTTTGCTACATTCCCAATAAAACCTTATGTGAAGAATTATATCATTTCAGGTTCATGAGTAGCTTAAACCTAGTTGCTGCGGGGGTGGGGCAAATTTGCCCCCTCCTAGTGTTTTTTTGCAAATAACTTCAGAACACCTCACTCTGGAGTAATGAAATTCGGTGACTTTTAATATTTCTTTATAACACATTTGCACCACAAATTTCAGCTCCATATGTTACGTGGTTCATAAGATATCGCAGTTGTTTGATATGCGATTCGAGCCCAAAATTGACCAATTTTGGGGCAGATTTATTGAAAAAAGCAGTTTTTCTGCAATAATTAGAAAAGTTGGGTCTAAAAACAAGACTTGACATTCTAAATAGGTTATCTACACTATTTCGAACATTTTAGATCAATCAAAATAAATTTTTAGGACTTTGAAATTTTGCTTAATTAATGAGCAAAATTCCCAACTGACGGTAATCATGCTGACGTCAGCATTAATTATGCAATAAATATCTACAAATCTATGCATATTTTCAAACTTCAATAGTTGCCCTATTAGTACATGCTATTGGTTTGGGTGTGGCTGTTGTGGTTTTTGAGAAAAGTAGGGGGCTTTCCCCCCCTCCCACACACACACTAACTAGGGTGTCCCTTGACCCCACAGCAACTAGGGTTAATGTCTTAGTCAAGATTTAGATTCAGGGTTAAGCAATGAAGTAACCTATACTAAATTTAATACAGGTGTAAACTGAAAGTTTGCAGACTAAATACGCACGAGAAAAGCATAATATCGATGCTAAGTGCGGTATGAAAAAGTGAGACACAGATGATGAGTATTGAATATAAGCATAGGCAACTAAAAGCACAATATAGCCAGAAAATGCTCCATTTCGATTGCTTGACTTATATTGCTAATATGATATGAGTTAGAAATGCTTCACAAAAGTGAATGGAGAGCCACTCATATCCACTGAACGGTTACCTATGCTCAGTTGAACTATCCATCAAGAATACTTGTAAAGTGAGTTTACCCATCGATAGAAGCTCAGCTAAAAAGCAATTGTTTCACCTGACCGATCATTCTAGATGAAACACCAAAGTTACTTACTGGGTACATCACAGTGCTCTTCGATAATTTTCAAGTAGTTCCTTGCATTTACAGGAAGTTCATCAAACGTGCGCACGTCTTTGATGCTCTGTTGCCAGCCTGGCATCGTTACGTATTCAACCTCAACTCTGTCGAGATCATTGATGTCAGCTGAACACAAATGCAAGAAACATTGACAAGGTAGAAGTTACACTTCCGCAGTATCATTTAAAAGCATATTACTTTATTCACAAAAAGTTTCATTCCAGAGCACTAAAATGAAATTTACGCGATCAAATAAATGCTACTATTGCCGCAATGTTCCGAAAATCTTAATGCTCGCACCATCCAATTGCGATGGGCACGAGTCTTCTAACTTGATAGGTCCATGAAAGGCCTAAACTCAAATCAAAACCTGAACTCCAAACGGCTATAATAAATTCTGAATCAATGGCACGTTCCAAAGTTTCGCAGCATAAGGTCTCTTAATAGCAATTTATAACAGCAATTATCTCACACTGGTGTCGGAACACGACTCCATGTCGCAGGACTAACCCGGTCATCAATTTCCAGGAAAAACAGTCATTACCAGAAAACAACTAGTTCAACTATTACACCCCTGGACTTTGCCCTTTTCTGAGGTAAACAAACCGTTATAGAATGAAACATGTCTCTAGTGTACTGTAACGAATCATTGCAAGTGTCATTATTGGGCAGAAAGGAAGTCTTTGAAGAAACTTAAAGTCCTATTTCGAGTCAGCGAAAAGTTAATTAATCTGACATTTGTTGCTGCTAACGACTTATTTACCTCCTGTCAGTTCAGAGGATCTGTAATTCGCAAGTCAATTTCAAGTTCAGTCGATCCAATAGCGTAACTGTGAAAAGGTGTATTTCTTCTTCACCCATCGAGAAACAATGTACGAACATTACTTCAGCTACAATTAAGTAGAATTACCCAGTATATGCACAAGTCTAGAAATACAACAAAAGGCAAAATCATTAGCCTTTTACGCGACTGACCTGGAAATGAGGGTATTCTTTTTCCGTCAATCTTGTAGGCAACTCCTATCTTTATTTCCTTCAGATCATCTAAAACATCCAGCTTTGTGATGGCAATTCTACAGAAAATAAACAATTCTAGCAAAACCGTGACACAGGGTAACAGAAGTTTTGTAGGTTAAGCCAGATATATTTCGTTTCATAACAAAAAATCTGAATTCTGCACTCTTTTCGCTCACCCTAGCCCAAGAGGGACCTCGAACAGATCACTGTAAACACAGAAGGCACAAGAATTTCTTGGCGTGGTTCTGAGATTTACATCTTCCAAGCTTTTCCAAAAAGTAATACTGATAACTTTTTGTATCTCATTCTGGAAATCGAATCATCATTTACTTTAAGGTCAGAAACTTTCGCGGGCAGAAACGTTCGCGGATCAGCCAAGCCGCGAAAATTTTCCATTTCGCGGGAAAAAACTTTCGCGAATTAGCCTTTGTAATTTTCCATTTCGCGGGAAAGATAAAATATAACAAAGTATTTTTTTAGGGCAGCTTCAATGTTTTTCTAGTGTTAATCTTCAATGACTACAACGCTGCTCCTCTTTGTGTTCGTTTCCCCTTCTCTTGTTGTCAGGGCAAAAAAAATTGCGAATATCATTAGTTTTTGCCACTTCCTTTTCATTGCTGTCTTTTTCTTTGGCAATTACGAACTTTTCGGGGGAATAAACTTTCGTGAATGAGCCTGTTTCAAACTTTTGAGGGAAAAAACTTTCACGGAATGGGGCATTTGACATATTTCGCGGGAAAAAACCTTCGCAAATTGGGCTAAAAAGTTTCTTCCCGCGAAACTTTCTGATCTTAAAGTACAAATCTTTGACAAGTATGTAATGTAAACAATTTATTCAGCAATTGTCACGAAAGCATGAGTGAAAATTATGGTGGCTAGAATCGTAAAAGGTAAAAAAAAAGGCTTGTTTTCTTAACGGTTAACATAACAAGGGGGTGGGGGGTTTACAGTGATCTAAGATATTTTACTGCGAAAAAACGGCTAAGGCTGTTGCCGCAAATTTTTGCAAGTCTAAACAGAATTGACTTGCGCATCTTTCGGTGCAAATTTGGTCGTCATACCCATAACAGGGGGGTGTCACGTGGCTATTTTCTGACAGGGGGTAATGTCATTTTTTGCAAAATTTTCGGTGTTTTGGCTCTTATTTCACTTCTGTTCAACCGAATTCAACGACTTTATGCTTAAATGATTGTTTTCAATGAGCTCTTTCCGAAAATGTCTAATTTGAATAAATTTATGCAGCAGGGGGTCCAAAAAATGGGAGTAAAGTCCGAATTTTTTCCATATTTTGAGACTTATAAAGACCCAAATTTCGGAAGATATGTTTTCTTCCTTGCGTGCCATTAAACCGCAACGTTTCCAGCCTTAATACATCACTTTCTGTCAGAAATTCCTATTGCCAAGCGTTTTTCGCCAAATTAAAATTTTTGTATTGGTTCCTATGGAAAACCGCATTGCCGGTCTGCAAAGTTCAAATGTGTGTAATTTGCAGACCAGAACACCTGTGGGACCAAAATTCGGAACTTCACCCTCATTTATGGGCAAGAACAAGTGGTTCAAAGTTCAAGGCCATATCTATAGTGGAAGTTGGTTTTCCGAGGAAGGCCCCCCTTGTTATGTTGGAGTAGTTAAAAAGGCATGTTATGTTAACCGTTAAATGCTGCAAACGTGCAACAAGCAGTAGCCTTCTAGTAAACCTGACTTTACTTTACCATTCGACGCACCCCGAAATCAAATAGTTTTGAATGCACATCGTCTATACTTTTGTAGATTCGCTTTCAGCTCATCACTTCACTATGACTCAGAGCTAGGTTTCACTGAGAACCCCTAGTAATAGAACCTACTTATAACTTTGTTGTTAGCAACACAAAAACCGATATATCATAATCTCCAGTTTTCGATACCTTCAAATTGACCAGATCTGTCCTTTGCAGTTGAAGCATTCACAATAAGCAGGCAAGTCACCTCACGATGCATTTCATAACAGAGTCTAATTCACAATTCGTGACACAGTTCTTTGGCGCTGCTGATTTGGAAGCAAAGCACTATTAAGATCTTCAACGGGAATTGCAGCCTGCAGTTCTGTTTGATTATTCTCCAGATAATATGCCAATGTACTTCAGTACATTGTTTCTTACATAACCTAGAGAAGCATACTAAAGCTCTAAACACTCTAAAAACAAGCATAAGTCAAGAAACATCCTGGCCTTAAATCTACACATTTTGTGGTTAGACTGAATAAATATATACCACATGTGTCCTTGCGATTTCAGTCTTTATCAAATACTTGAAGATCACAAAAGCAAGCATTTGACTTTGGAAAACAACGGAATGGTAAATTTAGCCACAGAGATCAGAGAAAGATATTCTGCTTATCCGGATTTTTTCGTCAGGACATAGGAGCTAAGCAATGTGTGATGCAGGATAGCTATCGGGAATTGAGAAAAGGGAGACTGTCACGTCTACTGGCATAGTTGCACAGTGCCCAAAACGATGGTATAACTGAAAGGACGATCAACTTACGCAGTGTAGCCGTTGATCATATGAGTGTATTTGAGAACCACAAGGTCGAGCCAGCCACAACGTCTTCTTCTACCAGTGGTTGTTCCGAACTCCATACCCACTTCTTGCATATGGTTACCAATGTCCTACAGCATAAAATACCAAAGAACACAATACAAGGAGGAATAACTTAAAATTAAAACTAAGCTTCAACCTTAAATAGTAAGAACTCGTATGAATGACTTGAATGCTTCAAATATCACCAAAGTAATTACATGCATAAACGAAAAACGATTCCATGTAATCGATCATCTTTTTGACAGGGTAATATTCAAGGCCACACTTAGTAAGTATCACACCAGGTTCCATATTGAACAGTCTCTACTAATTTACCAACAAATTTCAAAACCTATAATGAAAGGAATCTTTCAAGCAGTCTTCTTCGAGGTGCCAATAAGTACAGCAGTATAAATTAATAAAGAAAAAAAATTCCATGATTCACATAGGCCTTCAAAATGTTCAGCAGCCACACTAAAAGGTGCATCGGATAACTAACGACCTGCAGATTTTTTTCATTGGGTGGCCAATCGATACCCTGTTTAAATTTCTTCCATAACTTATAAACAGGAACATATATAAACACAAACTGATTATTCACAAAGTATTGATGTCGCAATGAGAACTAACACTCAATGCAATAATGAACTTCAAATTCAGATTCGGATGTTTCTGGCCCAGAAGGCGGGCACCCATGTTTTCTGTCGGGCACCCAATTGAAATGCTATGCTACAGCACTGCATTGCCTAGATATCGAGTGGAACCACCCGAACCTTGTTGAACTATGGGCCGAATATGATGCTAAGTCCACATTTTCAGATATGATACTTGAATATACTTAAAACAACAACAGAGGCTTCTTGGTGAACTGAGACCAAATGAATCCGGCAGTCCAACAAAAACAAAATGAAACCAAAGTTGAAGCCCCTTGAATTAATAATCTATCATCATACGTACATCTGTGAGTTCTGTCGGAAGAGCTCCTGCTCCAACTCGAGTTGTGTATGCCTTCACAACACCATAGATTTCATTCACTGCTCTGACAGGCAAACCCAACCCCGTGCACACACCACCAGCACCGCAGTTTGATGATGTCACATACGGATACGTTCCTGTACAAGAAAACAAGTCATAAGGATACAAAAGACAAAGTCCACCAGAAAATTAGGTAAGGGGCCCTTTCAAAAAGTATGAACACTTAAAAGTCAAAAATTTAAACACTCTCTCTTCGTTAACTTTTATACACTGCACATGTTGACACTGTGAAAACACCAATTTTTTACAATAGTGAGAGGAGAGGTGCAAACTTTTGAAAAATTATGTGCATGGGATATTATTTTTGGCCTGAGAGGTCAGTTCAAAGGGAGAATAGACTGCTATGCTCACATATAAATCACACAAATTCTGTGCATGAAAAGAATTCTTCTAGTATTAAGACTTATTGCTAAAAATATGCTCTTTCAATGTAATTATCTCTGAAATACGTGAACAGATTGAATCGTAACTGAATGCTTGGCTGAGCCACGCAAGTTTCTTCAAGAAGGAGGGCCCTATTGCAACAGGAAAATACCACCATCTTACTCATCTTGTTCCCTGCAAACACCAGCATGCAGGGTTTTCCAGGCAACACATTTTCAGATAATGATCGCACAGAGCAACTGTTTCAGATATTGAATTATACGTTTACATTGAAAACTGGGCTGATTTCAGCACACTTCCTAAAATGTTGAGGGTAAAAGCTTCTTTAGAACAGGCAACCAGAGCTAGGTCTCAAGCAACCTGAATTATTATCCTAGGTGCACGAACGGGCACTCTCTTTAACAGAAAGATTTTCCTTAACTCTACCTTTAACTGCTAAATTGGAACAGATACAAATGCTAAAATCCTGCTTATTCACCGAAGCTATTGATATTTGAGCGAGGAATAACACTCAAAGATGTAATGAAGTATTTCAAATTAACATTGAAGGGGAACTAAGGTCAAAAATAAAATTTGAATAGGTGATACAGCGTAGTAAAACATGACCTTCGGTTTTCATTTCACGACGAAAGGTTATGTAGTTTTTGAGATATTCCTCTCTGAAGTCCAGCAGCTACCACCTTGATTTTTGATGATGCCATACGGGTATATTGCTAAGCTTTGTCATTTCCATAGTTACCCAATGGCTAAGTTTATTTTTTCAAAATGATCTATTACATATCATCACTCTAGGTTAAAAAAAGGGAGGAGTGATTCCTTCACTAAAATTTAATTTTGAGTATTTTGGTATAGAAGTTGGGATAGTTTGAGTTGTACCCACATGACATCATGCATAATTAGTGGCAAGATGGTAGCTACTCAACTTTAGAACTCGATATCTCCGGAACTAAAGCAGCTTTTGACATGAAATAAAAACTGTATGTCATGTTTTAATGAGCTCTGTCATTTAGTAAAATTTCATTTTTGACCTTAGTTCCCCTTTAAGACATGTTTGGTCCTGCACGCATCAGGCACCCATATTTTTGGTCAGGCCCCCAAAATATGGTAACCAGCTCGCTCGCAGGGCACCCTCTGGAAAATGGGATGTTACACCAGTGTACAATGTGATGATGCGAAAACAAGACAATCTTCTGCTGAGTAAATTCTAATATCAATAGAAGTAATAGTAGTAGACTGGCCTCAGGCACACTAAAGCAATCAGATCTTACTTCACCCGCATAAGAAATATCAATACAACAAGCTTCTCACCGAAATCTATATCTAGCATACTGGCATTGGCACCTTCCACCAGAATCTTAATCCCTTCTTTG